>OZ005741.1:207553001-207845501 GCA_963930735.1 Dioctria linearis | reverse complement strand
CACTCTGAATTAATTTCAGTAAACTTAATATAGTTTTTATATTTCGACTCTGGCCTGTACACGAATCTGAATACATTATAATTTTTAGAAAATCCTTTGCATATAATTTAATGTGTTTAGTTAAACACGATGACACTTCTTTTGAACCCCAAGATCCCTGGGCTACCAAACAAACATACATATAGCCCTCGTTAGTCTTTAAATCATGACAACCAAAATTATATACAGATAAGTTTCTCATGTAACAAGCCACCGATGCGGAGAGCTTTGGAAATGCTAATGTTTTTCTAAATCAAAACTAAACACATACTTTTCGTCTGAAGCTCTTAATCGATCATTAGCCATACTATTGCGGGCAATTTCTGCATTTCGCAAGTGTTCATCATGTTCAACTTCAGCAGCATGTTTTACTGCATTTGTTGTAGATTGTTTTTTATTACCAAATAATCACATTTTGAAGGTTGCTTAAAGTGTAAGTTAAATTTTGTCGAAAATATATGGTAATAAAACTTTTCCTTTACTGGTACAAATTCCTCTTCCTTACATTGTTCGACATATAGTTTATACATGTTTGCAATAAAAATGTCTGAATCCAAGTATCGGCGCGGCGTCTGGGATTATGAGCTCTTGTATAATGACTCGAAATGGCAGGAAATGAACTTATATGTTTTATTACATGGGAATCATCTATTTTGTTACCTGGAATATGCTGCCCGCGGTGGTCCTTCAGATCTTCCTTTGAACAACAATTATATAGTCGCCCGTTACTTATTTGGTATGTTTCTTTAAAATATTTTTTGCAAACACCAACATCTTTGCCGTTAAGTCTAATAAAATATTCAAAAGACTGAGATCTTGGTCTTTTGGTGTTATTTCTGGGTCGTTGTCTTTTGAAAGCACAAACTCTAATCAATCGGTTTTAAAAAATATTTTGCTTGGGATGATCATTAAGCTTATAAAAGCTTTTCATCGCCTTCTTTCTTTGAGAAATCGTCATTTTGCGATTACAAAGCCGTAAATAATTACAAGGTTTATTATCAAATTTCTTTGCAAGAATTATTCTTTTATTTCTATTCTGATATTGTTTACCTTATATCCTTTTTAGTTTTTCTGTATTTCAAGACCACTCACCAGGATTCCTGCAATGTTTCCTACCAACGTCTCTTTCATTTGTATTCTTTTCTACACTTTCGTTATCTGACGATGTCTCCGTATCAATACGATTAAATCTCCATGAATTATGATAAAATAGCATATCACTTTCACTTTCACTGTGTTCTATTTCGCTGGAGATAATGTCAATTTTTTTTTATACCCTACAATAAATCTGTTTTTATTATTTTAAAAAGTCACAGTTTTTACAGTTATCAAATGAAAATTATTTAATGTTTTTGATAAGACAATAATTTTCACAACACTTCAATGTAATATTTTTATATTAATACCAAAGTTTAGGAATTGAACAAAACACAACATTCTATTTCTCACCCCTCAGACTTCTACTTTTGAATGCCTTGATATAAGACAGAAAGAAAGTGTTGGCTTACCAAAATGAGTCATTCTGCCCATAACTAACAGTGACAGTTACTATGAATTTGTTATTTTTAGTGTTACCAACAAATATAGAAAAAGAAGAATAATTGGTTTTTATTTCAAACTTTATGTATACGAATATTGATAAAAAGTGGACTTATTCGCAATGGCTTCTGAATTATTATAAAACATATTCAGAAGGTATAAAAAAAATGGCTGTCTGTCCTAGAAAAAACGAAGTAACGAGTAAATGCTTTAATAACTAAGAAGAATATGATGTAACCATTAAAATTTACAAAAACTAGAAAATATTAAAAAATGGACTTAACCACATTGTCTTCTGAGCGACTCATGAATATATTTTGAAATATTCCAAACAATAATTCGGTATTTTAATAACCAATTTCTCATTATTCTGTTGTCTTACAAAAAACAAAATAAAAATTTTATATAAGATTATTAACAAATATTAATGTTTATGTCGAATCGACGTATGATTATGCTTTGTATAGGTTGTATAGCAAAAAACAATGTAACAACTAATACAACTTTTCCCGATAAAACATAAAAATTGTGTTATTCTTAAAACTCTAAAATAAATATACTATTTTATTAGTAAAATTATTAGTTTATCTTATTTCCCATTATTTTATTAATCATTGGAGCAAACACTTTGTTTTAAAGTGGAATAAATTAAGTTTTTCGGTTTATTAAAGTCTAACTCACTAATACAGTGGATCAATGTAAGTTTGAAAATAATTTTGGAATGCAACAACTAATTGACCACTGTTTTGTACTTTTAGTATTTTCAGTTTGAAGATGACATCAATACCATTCTAAGAAAAGGTGAAGCTCAGCCTGTAATCATCTGTAGATCTGATCGACCTTTGGAAACAGGAGTATTTTATGTTGTTTTAGGGGATATTTTTATAGTGACAGGAGAAGATGTACGCCAGCCTTCGATATAATGTATAAGGCTCACTATGTATTCAATTTTAAGTACAGATACATTTATCGAAATTTCTCAATTTTTTGACGCTTTTATCCACAAAAGCAAAAAAGTAAATCCATTAGGGGTATTGTCCCTATATCGGATAACTGTGGCCGCAGATAGATTGATTTGAATGTTACTAAGGATATACCAATAATTTATTTTTAAATGGAATGTTGTTCTTTTTTTATTTTTCAGTGCTTACTTTTACATGTACACATTCAATAATAAATTGTTCGACATCAATAGTCTTTTGACTATTAATATAAAAAAAAAAAATTAGTATATACGTATTTGTATTTCTCCCAAAAAAGTCAATAAATAAGTGTATATTTAAATTGTCCAGTCTTGGCTTATTCTTTCCTCTTAAATAATAAAAAAATGATTTCCTGATAAGAGCTAATGCCATGTAGGATTTTTCGGCTGTGCAATTCTGTTTTACGGGCTTATGCAGTGCCCAAATTTGACTGCTTGTGTGAAAACAATACGAAGCGAAAATTTTGGAAATAAAAGAGCAAATTGTTATGCATGGACGTATCCGAGGATATTATACATTATTGGAGACGAAAATTGGCGAGGATAAGCAGGAATCTAGTTTTCGCAACCAGAGCAGATTTCTAGTGAAATTAAACGAAAGTTTTTAATTTCACTAGAAATCTGTTATGACAGTGAAAACTGAATTAAAATTAATTCGGCTTATATTGACTGTCAACTTAGGCGATATATCTAACTGATTAATTCCACTTGACAAAAGGGAAATCACATTTAAATTTACTTGAAACCCAGTTCATAAAATACGACTAGATATATAGTTTTTATGTTCAGAAATCTGGTAAATATTCACTAGAAATGTAATTAAAATAATCTATTGGACTTCTGCTTAGATGGTTCCAACTAGATTTTACACTAGAACATCTAGGAGAACCACTCTAGTTCAGTTTTAATACGGATCTAGTTGAAAATATTTTACTATGTGGATTCTGATTGAATCACGATCAATTAGGAAAACTGCCCCCATCCCGGCGTCGCCGCAAACTGAATCTAATTTTAATTTTTATAACATTGGTTGGTGAGTACGGCCCTAAAACTGTAAAAACAAATTATAATATTTTCTTTTAGCTTACCTAAGAAGTGCGGATGATAATTCAGGCGTCGGTGAATCCATTTTACGCATCGACTGAATTTCTTATGACATTATGGTGTCTTTATATACATTGAAATCCAAAACACGGATGGATATGGCCTCAAATAACAGAGAATAAAAATCAGATTTGGACATATCCTATTCGTATATACCATAATAATTTCACATAATATTGCTAAAACGTATGAACATGGACGGAACATGAAAACAGCATTTGATATAATCGTATATATACATAATATATAATATATCGTTATGATTTAATCCTATGGATATGGACGATACAGCAAATTTGATTACTATTACGTTTTCGCTTATATCCTTAAACATGGATATGGACTAAATAATTTGAGGTACCTATGATTATGGACTAAATATAACAAAAGCATATATAAGTCCAAGTTCGTTGTGCATGGACATGACCGAAACAAGAAAATAAAATAAAAAGTACGAAAATTGTATGAATATTTTGGACGTAAGCCAAATTTTTGGATGTGTCCGAATTTACTTGAAAAAAGCTTTCGAAAAATTGTATATGGACGAAAGTTGACATATACCAGAAAGTAATAAAGATAGGTAAAATCCGATTACAGATTCTGAAAGATCGTGTTCGAGAACTATAGAAAGCATTCTTAACTCAAAATAGGTAAAAGTGGCATATGGCCGAAACAAGAATTAAGGTGACGCTTTAGCAAACAAGGACATATACAGGGTGTTCCGTAAATGTCTTCAATCCTTTAAGGGGATGAAAGCAGAGGTTATTTGGGTCAAAAAAGTCTAGATAGTTTTATATCGAACTCCGCTTGGTTTTCGAGTAAATCGATAATATCGATTTTCGAGATTTTGCATACCTTTTCAGAGTAATTTCGTGATAAGTTCTATTGTAATTAATGGATTGTAACGTTCAAACCTTTATTTAAAAGAACACATATTGCCCTTTCTAAGAATGCACAAGTAGTTATAATTGTGCCTTCAATTATTTAAAAAAAAACAGTTTTCTCTAGAATTTTTTATTTCACCAAAATTTTTGTCGCGCTTCAGTGTACACTTATTCGAAATATCACCATTGCATGAACTTGGCAAAACTATGGAAAAATGTGCGCATTATGTCCCCTTTCCAAAATGACCTCCATAAGTGCTATCAACAATAACAATCAAAAGTTATAAGCAAACATTTGGAAGATGTGCCCATCGAGGTAATCTTCAGTTTTTTCGTAGGATTCTATCTCCTGCTACAGGTTTTAACCTATGACAACGGTTTATATGTCATTGTACGGGAATCTGAACTGACTATTACATAGGGTACTTTTAGATTTCGAATTTCGAAAATGGAGGGGGTAATTTCGAATAAACACTTTTTTACCAAACTTGATATTTACGTAGATTTCGTTATTCCGCATCTTCATTTTTGCGGGAGGGGCAAGCTCTGGGAGGGGCGGGTGTTCAAAGATTCAACTTTAATCGGCTATAATTGAATAAAAACCACCAAAAATGTATTTTCCATTTATGAATTTAGGACTTTTTTGCTAGAACAATGCTTTGTTGAGAAAATATAGTCGCTTAAAAAAACGGCTCGAAGGACCAAAATTTTTGCCAGGATGCTGTAGGTATTTTCTCATGTATGACCGACACGCTGTTTGAGACAAAAACTCTCCATCTTGATGGATGGTCTCTGAGCCAAGCCAAGACAATTGTAGAATCTGTCCAGGCATGGATTGGGGAATTTTCAATGTTCAACGAGGTCTGTACAAAAGAGACTAAGTCAGCCAATAGCGCAGCTCCGTAAAGTTCAAGCCTGAGGAATTAAATTGTTTTTAAGGGGCTTACTCTAGTTTTGGATGTAAGTAAGGACTGTTGAACGTTGTCGAAATCATGTATTATACGGAGATAGACGACTGCTCCATATGCTGCCATAGAGGCATCGCAAAATCCATGTAACTCTACTGATAGATGCGAGTTTTCTGTGCCAATCCAACGAGGTATTTTTACGACGCTGATATCCTCCATGTCATTTCTATATTTATTCCAAGTATTGGAGAGTTCAAGCGGGAATTGCCCATCCCAAGCAAGCTTAGCTGGCCACTGGTGTTGCATGAATATTTTCACTCTAATCGTAACAGGTGAGACACATCTTAGGGGATCAAATATTTTGGTAATATCTGAGAGAACGCTTCGATTAGTTATAACTTTAATAGGCGGAAAATCCAGTGATAATGAAAGTTGATCCATTGTAGGGTTCCAAGAAATCCCAAGAATTTTGAATTTTTCGTCGGTTACAAGTCGTAGCGAAGAACGTACTTCTTTATCTTGGTCAGGAAGATTATCGACTAGATTAGGCACGTTTGATACCCAATTTCTAAGTTTGAATCCTCCTCGACTTAGTAATGCGGACAATTGATTCGTCTCGACTATCGATTGCTGATGAGTGATTGAGTTCACCGAAGAGTGCGTCATCTACATAGACATTTTCCTTTGGGATCTTAGAGCCTGTGGGGAATTCTGACTGGTAGTCAGTAGCCAATTGTAGCAGAGTTTGAAAGGCAGGATACGGAGCACAGGATATCCCATAGGTGGTCGTTTTGAGTCGGTAACATTGAATTGTTGCTGCAGGATGCCGTCGCCACAGAATTCGTTGCAAATCAGTGTCTTCAGAGTCAACGTATATCTGGCGATACATTTGCTCAATATCTGATGAAAATAGGAATGGATATACGCGCTAGTTTAAAATAATATACACATACATCATTTTGTAATCTAGCACTTGTATGCAACAAATCATTAAGAGATAGACCCGAGTCAGTCTGTTGTGATGTATTGAAAAGCGCACGCATCTTAGTTGTAGTACTGCTAGGTTTAAGAACTGAATGGTGAGGAAGATAATATCTGCGATGAATATGTCCTTCTTCTTCATTAGAAACAAGCTCCATATGACCTAGCTTTCCGTATTCATTCATAAAATCAACGTACAGTTGTTGCAGCTCAGGTTGTCTCTTAAATCTGTATTCCATCCTTAATAACGCTGAAACAGCAGAGTGTCTGGATTCGCCTAACTCGCAGGACGCGGACTTCAGTGGCAGCCTTACTATGTACCGACCAGTTAAACTTCGTTCATGTGTAACTTTAGAGAAGGTCTCGCATTCATCCTCGTCGGGAGCTAGCTTTACGAGTTTCGGGACTTCTTCAACATCCCAAAATTTTGAATGTAAATCATTGGTATCATCTAATGAGCAGTGCAAACTAATGATTGTCGGTGGTGAATTACATTTGTTTGCTACGGCACTTGACAGTATCCAACCTAACTTAGTTTTTTGGGCCACCGGAGTGCAATGCGGGCCTTGACGAACACCATTCAAGACAATTCTAGGATACACATCAGCGCCAAGAATTAAGTCCACATTTGCGGGAATATGGAAGTCCGGGTCAGCAAGTGTAAGTCCTTCAATATGAGTTGAGAAGGTATAAAACTTGTCAATGTAGGCATCACTAGTGCCCGTTTAGAGAGAAAGAAGTTCGGATCCACTATGTATATGATGTCATGATTTACCACAAACTCGGCAATACCGGCTTGACAACCTCCTACTCCTGACACAGGTAACTGAATCCCTTTTTTTGACAGTTTAAGCAGGTTTGCCAAAAAAGATCTGATGAAGCTTGATTCAGAGCCTTGATCTAGAAGTGCTCGTGCTCGAATGGTACGGCCGTTGGCAGCTTGCACCAGAACTACAGCTGTAGCTAAGATAATTGATCCAGCTGGCAACAATTTTCCTGACAATAAGCTTTTGTTGAAATTGAAGCTTGAATATGTAGCGCGTTTGGAGTAGAGGTAAATATCTGCGAGGACGCTCCTGGTTGAGAGTCACTGGGTGTCCGGCTTTCGGTATGTAACATAGAGTGATGCTTTCCATTGCCATGCTTGCAACGATACGTTGAAGGAAAACTTTGGAGAGAATGATTTACTTTGAGACAGTTTATGCAAAGATTTTGATTACATAAAAAGCTTTGGCGTTCTGAAATTGACTTTGCTCTGAAGCCAGGACAAAATAGGAGAATATGCCTGCCTTGACGTAAGATGCAAATCTTCGAGGACTATATATGATATGCACTCGCTGCTTATTGAGTAGGACGATTAGCATGCGTTGATTTTTTTTCAATTCTATCAGACTTAGACAATCCTTTGAGTGCCTCTAAGGTATGTAGTCTACCTTGTAAAAAGGTTTCCAGTGATCCAAATGATGGTACAGTTGTAGCAGTGCTTAGGGATGTCTCCCAATCTTTACGAGTAATTGGATCAAGCTTATTAGATAAAAGGAAAACGCGCCAATCATCCCATTGATTCGTTGGACGTTTTAAATTCTTCAATGTCCGTATTGCTTGTGTGAAACTATCTAAAATACGTCGCAGTTCTTTAGCATTTTCTGAAGACATACTTTGAGTTGATGGGAAAACACTCAAATATGAATTAACTAAGAGACGCTGATTCTCGTATCGCGCTGTAAGTATATCCCACGCGGCGGTATAATTCCAACTAGCAGCTTCACCAGACACAGCAAACTTTAAATAATGCATTTTTTTGCACGCTAGATAACGACTCATTTTCGTGAATTAACGAGGCATAGCTATCTCGAAAAGAGGGGCCAATCTGTATAACAGCTTGTAAAGGTCGGCAAATTAACTTTGGGTAATTTCACAGAGTATAGAGATGGTGTTGTAGTAGAATGAATTACAGATGCCTGATGTAAGGTGGGTACGATCTGATATTCTTGTAACTCATCGAACAGCTGAGCTTAAGCTTCCGTATATGCACATTTAATATCGGAAAATGTATCATTGACAAAAGAATTATCGCTATCGATTTCCTTTGCCGTTGCAACGTCACACAATTTTTCGTGCTCCAGCTGAAATGATTCCCAATATCGCTCCAATAATTGATCTCGAGCTTTCAGATAACCTTCAGTCCGTTTTTCTTTGTTAGTTTTGAATGCATTTTTTTATAAATTTAGAAATGCGTTCGGCAAATATCATCGCTTTACCTTTTGCTGATTCCATTTGTACGATGCAAATAAGGATTGGTTTGTAGCGAAAATTAGGTACACGTGACCCTCGATTTACACGGAGGATTCGTTCTCCAGGAGTACCGTGTAAACCGAAACCGTGTAAATTTAAATCATGTAAATTGAAATCGTGCAATTAAATTCATGTCATATATTGAAAAAGTATAGATCTAAGGTAAATCAATATTACACATATATTAACATATTTTGATATTATAAGTATGTAGTTTTTCATGAATTCAGGCGAACATACATATTAAATCGAGAACGAGTGAACCGGTACCTAAAACACTGCATTGCACACATGTTGAGCAATAGAAATCTCTTTGCCGAACTGGGGGGGGGGGGGGGGGGTAAGTAGAGTAAAAATAGTTCAGAGAGGCACCCTCAAGCCGATATTTTATCACCTTTGTTGTGGGTGCTAATTATGGATGATCTCTACCACTCTAACACTTACCAGGATGGGTACGAAGCAGTATGCTACGCCGACGACCTATTGATCTTGGTCACCGGATTGTTGTAAAAAGTGATCCAAAGGGACTGGGCTACGGAGTTTGCTAAGAAAAGGAACACTACCAGATTGAATCTGCCCTCTATCGTTTGGAACTCAAGGACAGAGTGAAATATCTTGCTATCATATTAGATAGAAATTAAGCTGGAAGCCCAACAGAGCGAATTACGCTCTTCAAAGCTTCACGATCTACTGCAGATTCATAGAAAAAAAGTGGCGACTTAAACCACGGACGATCCTTTGAAGAAGATTCAAAGATTATGTCTCCTTAGTGTAAGTGGTGCTCTCAACCAGCACGAGGTCTCTTGAAGTCATCCTCAACACACCCCATGGGGCGTCAATCACTGCGGTGAGGGTGCATCTCAATCGGAGCTTGATTCACACTGGTACAAATGTTTCACAAGAATCCGTCTTTGAATTGGTGTAGTCCATCGTACCTCCACAAGACTATGCTGAGGAGCAGGTTTAATTCGAAAATTCCAGATAGGGCAGAATGAGAATCATATTCTGTGCTCCAACCATTGACAAACCCTATCATATGTATATACAGATGGCTCCAAATTGGAAGAGAACACCGGAGCAGGTGTTTTCTGCGCGGAGACTCACATGGAAATTTCCATTCACCTTGAAAATCATCTAACGGGGCGGAAGTCAAGGCCATCCTTGAAGCGGGAAGGTATCTTCTAGACTGAGATACCTACTAAGAACAAGCAGATTGCAATCTGCTCGGACAGCCAAGCAGCTTTCAAGGTCTTGTTAACACCTTTTACAACCGCCAAACTTGTATTTGAATGTAAAATTACCCTGAATTCCCTTCTTGGTGCAACCTCGGAGAAAATCTCTTCCACAATTGGGATCGCACCAAAACACCTTTGTCTCTACTACCTCGACCTGGGCCGACTGCCAACAAAGTCGCCTTTGCTTTGATGACTCCTCAGGTAGAACCACAAAGTAGTTGTGGGGCTTACCCAACCCAAATGAAATGAAAGAATTACTGGGTCTATGCAAGCCAACCCTGAGAACTGTAGTGTCAATTCTCACTGGACACTCCCTTCTCAGGGGTCACCAGCATAGGATGGAGCTTATTGAAGATCCGGTATGCAGACGATGCGGAGAGGAAACTGAAACGGTGACACATTTTCTTTGCCACTGTTCGACCCCCTCAGGAAAACGTTATAGATTGGTTGGCTCACACCTCCAGAAAGAAATGCTTGAAGCCGGAGAGAATGGGTGGGAGGCAAATTTTGAATTTTGTTAGAGCGTCCGGTTGGGACTTCTGAGCAATTGCTCATAAGTCAGGAGGATGAACAATGGGCCTTGTTGTAGTCTACGTTCCAGGGACCCTTTTCGGATACCAACTTCGTTTCCGATCCAAACCAATCCCTATGTAATACACTAACAAACGCTCCATAAAACGTTTCTGGAGTAAATTGTGCGCCTTGTTCTCCTCTTTTGAAAGCTCAGAGCTCAAGCATACATATATTCAAGTTCATTCAAATGAAAGCCTGGACGCACAAGCAACCCCACAATATTTCATTGTAATGCATCCTATTCGATCTGAGCAGGCGAGATAACTGTGTACTTACTACATAGTAGTTTTTTTTAGATTTGAATTCTAAATTTGCGCGATTGTTTTCAATTTTTTTTTTTTTTCAAAAAATTTTGTGACCGTGTTAAACTGAAAATTAGTATAATATATATGGAATTTTTCCTCATTTTTTCAGTTGTGTTAAACCGAAACCGTGCAAATCTAGTACCGTGCAAATCGAGGGTTAGGCTAGTTAATTATTACGTAGGTATATTTGTATATATTTGTATTCAACTGACTTACGACTCTGATAAGAATAGAAACTATTTTATTTTACGTTTAAATGTAGGTATGTAGACTGCTAGTTTCGCAAATGCTCAATGTACAATAATATTATGGCGAATGTATACAGCTGTAGATAGAGGGCAGTAAATATTATGTTCTACTGGCGGTCATATAATGAACGTAAATTTGTATATGTGTATGTATGTGTCATGGACTAATAAAGTGGAACGAACTTGTTATCCGTACGAATTGTCGATATCAAACCAGTGTCGCTATGCATGTAATCCCTGATCTGATTGTTCCGTTAGATTTTTTGTTTTTGTCACTTTGCTATGCAACAAGTTATGAATTCTTCATGATTTAACTGTTATAAATTCAAAGTCTTTGCACTCGACAGTTACTGAGAATAAAATGCATGCATTATAGCTCAGTTTGGGTTTTTAATCAGAATGACTAGATTTGGTGAATTAATCTTTCTTTTCACTTTTTATAGCACGGGATAATTCAGTTAGCACTCAAATGGACCTTTTAATATGCACTTGAAGTCACTGATCTTTCTCGAATGCGTTTCCTAACGACGGAAATAGAATACCTTTGAACAAAGGCCGCGACCGCAAAGACGGTGCACGAAAGTATTACGAAAAATGATTCCGTTTGCGAAAGCTCGCGATTTTTCTATGAATACTCTTTATCCTTATCTACTTAGATCCGGCTCGAAGGACCAAAATGTTTGCCAGGATATGTAGGTTTAGGAGGATAAATCAAAAAAGTCACTTACATAGAAAACTTACATTTTATTTCGGTGTTAAATGGCCTACAGCTAGACGACTAGTGATCAGGAAATTCACAAAAACTCAAAATGAAAAAATCAACAGGAGTTAGGAATTCCACTTATTTGTTGTTTTACTTAGTTGGAGATCTGAGAAGACTCGTTCAGCGGCAGCAGAACTGGTGGTAGACACATTAAATTTATTACGAATCATAGAGTTCTCTAAATAAATATTGCCCCAATCAGTTTTTTTAAAGTCGAAAGATAAGTCAAAAAACTTTCAGGATCAGTCAACTGATTTAAATTCGATTGCACTTTTAAGATTCGCCATTGTGTTCTAATTTTCTCTACATCAGAATGTTTATAAAGATTTGGAAATGCTTTTAATAATGGCAAAATAGTATCGTTACATATGCATGCTCTATCGGGATCTGGGCAACACAAGTGTTTTAAAAGATCGCATTTGAAATCGAAGCGTTTTCTTATTTGACTACACAATTCAAACATAAAACGAAAGGATATGTAACCTTACAGTAGTCAAAACGAAATCCACTAAACCCTTATCTGCAATAAATAAATCAGCATTTGCACTGATGTATATCTCACTAAGAGGCTAATAATTCTCTTGATGTTGTAGGTCAATGTCAATCTGAGTTATTTAATAAGTCAGGTTTAATGAAAAACGACAAAATTAACTCGTAGGTTGCATAATGTATGTAACCTAAAGTTTTCTGCTTGAAACTCTAAGTTAATAGTAGTTACAACTTGAAGGACTTGTGACAAAAAGTAGAAATATATTCTATTTAAAGGATTTCCCATTTGTTCAGCAATTTTTCTTGCAATTATTAAATCGTCTTCTAACGAAGATGATATAAAAAACAATTGAAGAGCTTGCTATTGCTCCAAAGTTCTATCAACAACTTCCTTTAAAGGTAGCCAATTTTCTCCTTTACACCAGAATAATCCTGAAATTCTGAAAAACTCCGATATTCTTTTAGAAAATTTATTTCGAACTTCCTCTACATTGAGTATCTATATAAACTCGATTGTCTGAATTTTTGTAAAACTAGCATTTTAGACAGAATAATAGAAAAAAGTATCAAAGTAGAACTTTTGTAATGACATAAAAAAAAGTATGATTTTTGCTACAATTGTAACAAAGTGGCATCACTTATAATAAGCATACAAAAATATAGTCGAGAAATCGAAGAGGAGAACTTAATCACTATCGGAGGTACCAATTCAGCGGGATTTTCATTAAAAAGGTTGTAAATACGGAAAGTGTCATAGAAGGTAGAATATTGGACAATTTGTATTGTTGGCAATATCATTTAATCTTCCTTAGGTTTTCATTCAGTGATACAGGTATTCCGCTCAACATTCATCAGTTGATCAATATCTTGCTTCCAGCTCTTCATTATGGCTCGCAATCTTTTTCAGAGAGCTCTCAATACGTATTAATTTGCTTTTATACTTATTTGAATTTAATATTTAATCTATTACATTCTAATAAAAGTTGATTTGAAATTAATTAGCTGAGAATATTAAATTGTAGTTAACTGTATTAAAAAGTAATATAGTAAAACATATTTCTTTTTCTTTGGGAAGTTATTAAAATTACGGATTAATATATTCAGAATATTACAATTTAATAAATTTTGGATGTTGTCAAATATATACAATACCAAAAATATTAAAATTCATTCCAAAAATTTCAACCGATTAACAGTCAACAGGAAATCATCGAAAAATATTTAAATCACGAAAAAGATCAAATAAGAAATACTTTAAAAACTGAAGACCGATATAGTCAAATAAATGCAATATTTTAATGAGATTAATCATAACATAGGTCCTCTGAATAATCATTTAACTGATATAGCAGAATCCATAGTACTTTGTAGACTATACATAGAACCAAAACAAATTTAAAGTTCGAATTAATTAACAGAAATATACCAAATTTTTGAAAATCAATCGATATATATTAGTCAGTCGAACGTATGTATGAATTCCTTGGCCTCCAGGATTACTATAACAAAACGAACATTATATTTAACACGAAGATCCCTATATTGCTTAACGAAACGTATTCCCTTGTCCACCTGATCCTGCTACCAATAGAGAAACTGAGAATGATAATTACCAAATCCCATGTAACCTTTAACCTAGAAAATAATCAGTACCTTAATGAAAAGTGTCCATACATTGATGGAACATTCTACTGCAAATAAGAAGAAAATCAACGAATCTTCCCGCATAGCGAAAATTATCAACAACCTACCTTCGCTCTTGCCGAAGAAACCCCAAAACTCAATTTCCTCTCATTCTAAGCAGGGAGGTGTCACAGAAAGGGTGTCATAAATTCATAAGTAACAATTTTAGAGATAATTTATTTAATAATAATTAGTAAGGATTCATAAAAACAGATTATTTTGCGGACATAGTTAAATACAGTTCACATAGTAAGATGACACCATATAAAAATCCACACACAGACGGAGATGTTTTGTACGATAAACAGTTTCAGTTTCGTGTAAAAGCTATTATTTCCAAATTATAGAAAAAGGTAAGATTCAAATTTATAAGAAGATAGAGCTTAGAGAGTCAGTTTGGAACCAGAAGGCGAAAAGAATAAAAGTTATTTTTCAATATCACGAAACGGATGAAATGTGGATTAAATCATGCTCCATCTATCAAGATAGGAGACAAAGAAATTTTAAATCTCGCTGCACACGTGGATGCCGCGCGTGATGTAGCCACAATGTTTGAATGTTCAAGTGCAATTAATAGCGGAAAAAAGAATTTAGTTAGGAATAGAGTTGAGGAAAAAGCGTTAGGTTCTATTAAGAAAAAACTTAAAGATAAAGAATCAATTTTATGTAAGGCTGATAAGGGCAATTCTATTACAATTTTAAGTAAAGAAGTCTATTTGGATAAAGTTTATCAGTCTCTTGATAAGATGAAGGTTAGGGAGATAAAGTCTGATCCAACAGCAAGATTAAACCGAGGTATCATTAGTGCTATCTAATTTTTGACGCCAGGGGAAGTTTTCATTGTAATCCGTCGGTAATAGCTTTATACGGATTACCAAAGTTGCATAAAGAAAATATAACGATTCGTCCCGTTGTTTCTGCATGCTGTGCTCCATCTCAATATATGTGTAAAAAGTTAAGTAGTGTAGTGCCGGCGATGATTAATTATTACAGAGGCAAATTTTCAATTAAGAACTCTCTTGAACTAATCACTAAAATTAAAGACCTTAAATTACCTTCTAATTTTAAGTTGGTTTCTTAAAAAATAGAATCATTACTGAAATCTCCAACCCAGTCACTTCCCCACAGCTAATCGATTTAATAATTTTATGTATAAAACAAAATTATTTTTCATGTGACGGTAAATTTTATGAACAGAGTGATGGTTTGTCAATAGGCTCTGCGTTCTCAGTTCTCACCCTTTTGTGCAGATTTTTTCATGGATTACTTTGAGGAACTAATGTTTTCTTCATTGAATCAACAAATTAAACACATTTTCAGATGGTATCGTAATGTTGACGATATTTTCTTTGTTTTTAAATTCCTTCCTAAACAAAATTGAGAGCAATATTCAATTTACTGTGGAGGTTGGCAATAAAACTTTAAATTTTCTTGACTTATACATTAAGATAGAAAATGACAATAGCTTAACTTAACTAAATAGTTTAGCTTTGATATCTTTACCACATACAAAAATTGCAGTTTTTCATTTCTTAATAAATAGACTATTGAATGTCCCCTTAAAAAATGACGCCTTTAAGAAAGAATTAAATTTTATAAAAATAATTACAAGAAATAATACTAGAACTATTTAAAACTGCTTAATAGAAAACAACGAAGGATGAATCATTGACGGATCCAGACATTTACTCTAGTGTGGGGGGGGGCGATTGCCACCCATCCCACCCTATAACCACACTTGCCATCAGTTGTGGACCGCTCTGTATAGCTTTCTCTTTTCGTTTCAGCATGAAAATTTCATTAGCATTCACATATCGCCGGAGTTCTTTTATTTATATAATATAAGTTTTTGATCCCGTAAGCATAGTAAAATTTAGTCTCACATAAAATAGACATTATACACATCTTGATTGTGTTACTGATAGTGTTTTTTATACAAAGGTCGTTTGCATTTCGTTCAAACACCATAATTTCTAATGGTTAAAGATATTTTCGGCGAATGCTAATATATGTATAAAATATGTTAATATATGTATAAAATTAAATACTTGCAAGAAAACTGAATCTGAGAATAATTACCCCGGCTATGATAATTTTGCCAACATACAACTTTTCATCAAAATACCCGGCTTTTGTGAGCTTTCGATCACAAAAAAGTGCAAAAATTTTGCTTGTACTGAAAATTTGAGAATAATTTATGACTAAAAAAGAAAAAATAATAAATATAACAAATAACTTTTTAAAAAACTATCTAGAGCTTTCCATTTAATTAAATATTAAAATTATATTACATTTGTGGTACACAGAAAAAGCAAAATCAAAGCAAAGTAATTAAGTATTTTGATAAACATTAATAGTTCGAAATTTCATTGTTATTCACTGATTCCGCTAGATTCCGCAACTGTGAAAAATTTGCCAGTGCACACAATTTAAAAAACTCACCGTGAGGGAAAGTGTACACTTTTGAATTTCAAGCGATTCCGTAAGTAGCTGTGTACACTTAAGTGCTGAATGAAAATTTGTCTGTGCTGAATATTGTTTGAGTGAGAAAATAGTCTTTTTGAAGAAGTTATGTTCAGTTATAAGAAATGAGTTACATGAATTCACTAGTATTACGGCGAGTACGGCTTAGAAAAAGGTAAAATAAATAACATTACAATTACTTTTGAAAATAATGCTTGTCAGAAACTCACAGGTACCTCTTCAAAATGCACGACCAAAATGGCGAGGAGAAAAAGTGTACAACATTTTGACAGAAAAACTCATTTGCATTTTTGCGGAATCGAAACAAGGTATTGTACACACAATTTTGTGGGCACGCGTAAACTAATAGTTGCGGAATCCGGCCCCAGATCTTGCTTTCTTTGTATACCTTGAAAATTTTAAAATTTATACACAAATGTAATATACCTACTTTTAATATTTAATTAAATGCAAAATTAAGGGAAACTCTAGAGAACTTTTGTGATGTATTCATTAAGTGAACGGATAAATTATTTTCTATTTTTTAATGCGGATATAGAAGATTTGAAAAGATTTTTTTTGTATTTTCCATTTGTTTTGATTAGAGTATACATTTTGATTTATTAGAGCTCTAGGGGGGGGGCGATCGCCCCGGCTGTATCCGCCCTTGGGATGAATTTAAATGAAGTGCTCCTATTTGAGAAGATGGATGGGCAAAGGTGGAGAAGATTCCCATACATCCCAAATATATCATACAAATTAATACTACCTTTGAGGAAAGGAAATATTAAACCAGCATTTTTTAATGTTCGAAATTTGAAAAACTTATTGGTTACTAATTAAATTGGTGAAAAAAACAGATAATTTAAAATCTAGTAGAGTTTATAAGATAAGCTGTGAGGACTGCTCTGGTATATATATAGGAAAGACTAAGTGTTCATTGAAACAACGTTTTGGAGATCATATCAATTCTGTGAAATTAAATAAACCTACCTCTGGCTTAGCAAAACATCTAATTGACACAGGACATAAGTGCAAGGTAGAAAATTTAGAATTGATGGATAGATTGCGCGGCGGACGTATATTAGATAAATACTGCTGAACGATCAGATAGACTTTACAATTACAATTTCATAAGATATGAAATATCATAAATGTTGAACTGACGCACAATAGGCAGTAGGCCCTCTTGTCATTGAATTTTCAGAAAGTTACTTTTACCTGAATCCTGCGTATTGGTAAGAGAGACGGAGCATGGTAAATGCTCTCTTTACCTTATTCTTCCTGCGGTGATTGCATCTGCAGCCAACATAAAAACATCAAATGGAATAAGAAAACGTTCAGTAAGCGATATTTTGTGTTGGTAGCTCCAACTCCGCCATAGCACGAAAGAGAAAACCTTGTCCCATTCCTTCCAACAGGAAATGACAATATGCTCAGACCATTGTTATAAGTCAGTGAGCGCGTTTAGGCGGAGACCAAACCGGTCAAAATTATCGATTTTTCCTCCGCATAATTACAAACCATACCGGAATGGTTGGTATTTTTACATGGTTGTGACCAAACGCTACCAATTCTTTCAAACTGGTTTGGTCTCGGCCTAAACGCGCCCAGTGTGTACGTTGAACGAGGCAAAATGCATTCCTGTACGCGAAAGTACGAGAATTTCGGCGTCAAATATTTTCAAACAGAATTTTCACATTGTGAACACACTATGAAGAAAGTAGTAAAAAAAAATTACAAAAAATAAGCAGAACGCATCTTGGTCGCATTAATGAGGTCGGCCAGTAGGTAACTTGTTCAGCTGAATGTCTCAAAATCAAAACGATTCACCTACTTTTCTTCGAAAGTACATTTCTTCGAAAAGACATCACTTCGCAGCGCGCCACATGCTTTCGAAGAAATGTCGTTTCGGCGAATATTTATTTTCAAAACCATGTAACAATGCCAAAAATTCATCTAAAAAACCATTTTAAGTTACGTTTAATCATTCACAGTATAGCAAAGTGCAAAAAATACGAAAATAATTTGTGGATTTCAATAATGGAAAAATAACAGCAACTGGTACCCATGCTCCGGCTATGTATGTATGAATGCAGTACAAAATTCAGTGGAAAATGAAACCAACCGGTTGCTTTCTTATAGTATAGGGAGCTGCGTCAGCTGCAGTTGTGTTTACACTTTCAGCGTGCATTCTTGAAATCGTGTTTTGTTTTCGCCACGAAAGTATCTTGAAGCCTTGAATTTTTTCTAAGAAATTAACTGGAAATTTTTTCGTTCAAAATTTTATGCATTATTAGAAGCCGACAACGGGTGCTTGGGTCCACTGAAATATATAATATGGACTATGTACTTAACTTTCTATTTTATGTAGGCTCACTTGCTTATGTCAAAAAAAGTTCTTACGCGCTCCGGTGTCAACGTTGAAAAAATGAGCGTGCTGCTCGAAAAGCGATTATAATAAAACTTCTCGAATTTCTTATTAATATATTACCTTTCGCAAAACAATTTTATCTTTAATAACCCTAAATAATTAATTTAAAAACATTTATTTCGACCCCAGTGAGGCCACTTTCTGCAGTGTCTATGGACGTAGTCAGTCAGCGCTTGGGCCACTAATAATTTTTATGAGCGTAGACGCGTAGATGAGCAATGAGCATTCATTTTTTCTTAGAAATTTACAGAGAATGTTTCGACAGAATTTTTATTCAGTTTCGTGTAGTAAAGATACCTAATAAGAAGATAGGAATCAGCCGAACAAAATTGAAAATTTGTTGTGTTTTGTAAAATGATGTCATATATTTTCGTCTTTTGCATGAATGGGGGGGGGGGGGGGGGAACTTGGCTATGCATTATTTGTGGAATTGAAACAAAAGTAGAGAGAACTTAGGATTACCCGAACGACAAAATCTTATTGAATCCCTCAAAATCCTATCAAACTATTCATAATAATGTACTTGGGTAACACTACCTCTTTCTTTTTAAAAAAAGATAAGTTTCGCTTTGGGCAAGGTGCTGAATCAAATAAAATTCTCATTTTTCCTGAAAATATCAGAGAATCCAGCATGGGTTTCTCCCTCTTCAGAGCAAAACGAATGTAAACAGAAGCACGTGCTGTTCAAATATCATAGGAATTACACTAACAAAAAAGAAAAATAGTTTTTGCTATAAAAACATTGGATAATACTCCATATTTCAGCATAAAGCAGGATTTACATTATGATCACATCCAATTTTTACAGAAATTGTGAGGGAGATAGCACATTGTATACGGAAATTTATTTACGAGTGACGAGAAAAGCAACCGCGTCCTGAGACCTCAAGCATAGGGAGTTTTTATAGTTACTGAAACTAAAACATTGTTATTGGCAATCCTAATTTGTCAATTTCGACTACTGGACCTGCCATATTGCTGTTTTGTTACTATAATTTTATGGCATATACATATCTGTCAAGAAAATTATTTAAAAAATGGAAGGAAATAAAAGTAAGTTTTTAATTTTTAATTAAATATTGCGAGTTTGAAATTTTGTTAATTGTTTCTTTGTAGAAAATATTGAAGTAATTTCGGAAATTGTGGTCGAACCACAAGCAGGGAGCAGTGCGTCAAACGATTCACTCCAGTAGAATTTTACGGAGGTAATTGACGATGATGTAGAAGCAGAGTACTCCTATGCGGCTGCTTGTTCAACTCCGGTTACCGCAGAAAATAAAATTGATGGTAGGAACTGTTCAGTTATATTTATCAATTGTTTCTTTTGAACCTAACCCCCGGAATATAATACAAACCATGAACTCGCCGAAGGCACCGACACATTAAAAGGTCTTAACGTGCCAAGTACAGCATGCAGGTAGAGCTCACTCTCGCTGCTTTTTGTATACTCGTTATGGAGAAAAATCTAAAATTTCATTTTAAACAGGTCCTAGAGCCCGAAACTGTAGCTCGCACAGCAAAATGAAGTTAAAACAAATTACACAGCCAAATATGTTATAGCGTTTGAACAAAATACAAGCAACTTTTATATGAAAAACTCCTTCAGTAAGACAAGGCAAAAAGACTGTGGATGTCGCCTGCTGACCGGCCTGCTGCTCTCCTTTTTCGACTTTGTTCATGGCTTGTATCTTGCGGAGGTTACGCTTTTGATGCTTGGATTATTTAGTTTACCTGCAAATAACGTGTGTCTCTGAATGTCGATTGACTTTCTATACTCTTTGTTTGGGATTCCCTGATTATCTGTTTGTTGCGAGTGATATATCATTACCTATATGTTCATAGGGGCTTCTTGTTGACACGCACGCATTTGTTATCTTTTATTGTTTTTGTTTTTCTCTTCCCTTCTTTTAATTTGAATTCTGATTTAGTTTTACTTATTGCTTTACTTGTAGCTGAAAAATTAATTCAAGCCGTACGAAACCGAGAGGCTTTGTGGGACCTCAGCAGCTCCGATTACAAAAACAGGATGCTGAGGCCCAATCTTTGGAGGGAAGTAGCACGTGAGATAAGTACGAAACAACATATACATATAATTCTCATTCTGATTAATATTTTACTTAACAGGCTGTAATGAATTAAAAGTCTCAAACTTAAGAAAGCAGTGGGATGGCACAAAAGTGCTTATATGCGGGCCAAAGCGGGAGTGCCAAGTGGGTTTTGAGCCACAGGAAAGGAATACAAATATGCCAGGCTGTTATCGTTTTTGGACGATAAGTACGAACCCAGAAGGTACAGTATTTAATAAATCAAAATCTTATTATTAAACCTTCTAAATCAATTAAATTTATTTTGCAGTAGGTACTATGTCAACAATGGATTCACCATCCACATCGACCGATAATTCGTGCAACGTCCCCACCTTTGAAATACCGCACACACCCAAAAGAAAAGCGCACTCTGAATGTATGGCTATAAAACGGAGAGCACTAGAAGTAATAGAAAGTAGAGCAGTAAGGAGCGAAAGTGCTGAGGACAGTTTTGGCAATTTCATTGCCCAGGAAATGAAATCCTTGCCGGAGCCTTACAAAGCAGAGCTCCAATTAGATATTATGAGAAGCTTGTTTAATATAAAAAAGAAAATACATGATCCTTAAATTTTTATTTAGCATTTTATATTTTAGTCATTTGCCAGGGCAAGGCTCCTTCCGTCATAAAATAATCAGCAAAACTTGCTCGGGCATTCTTCGCACCGGTAGTCGAGTTGTAGACATTTGGTTTAAAACTTCCCAATGCAGATTCTTCTTGTCTCCAACTTCCCGGAACAATGCTTCCATCTAGTTGCTCTACATCTACTAATCCCGGAGTAATAAATTCATTTTGCTGGTTTCTTAGCCAATTATGAAGGCAAACACAAGCACGGGTAATGTTTTCGACAGTACTAACTTCAGCATGAATTGGCTTTCTAAAACTTTTCCATTTAGACGTTAATATTCCGAAAGAATTTTCGATGATACGACGGGCTCTATTCAGCCTATAATTAAAAATCCTCTCCGCGATTGTGAGATTTGCCTTATTAAAGGGCTTCATCATATTTTCTCCAAGAGGAAATGCATCACCAGCGATGAATACATATGGCACAATGTGCCTTAATGAAATCGCACTAGGCCGCGGTATGCTGAAAAGAAAAAAATATAAAAGTTGTCAAAGATTTCCCTAGATTTCTTTGTAAAAAATAATGTACTCCAATTGCTGGGATGAAAATGCTATGCCGAATTCACAATGACGGAAAATACCACCATCACTTTGTCGTCCGGCGGCACCTATGTCACACATTGTAAACAAGTAGTTCGCGTCACAAATTGCCAGTAAAACAATTGAATGGGTTTTTTTGTAATTATAAAAGGTTGAGCCCGATTTTGACGGCGCCTAAAAAATAATTATTATAATATTTGTTCGTACAATCACATATTAAGGTCTGTCGGCTATCTGTGCATACCTGTATTTTGAATGTGTTTCCCATCAATCGCTCCCAAACAATTCAAAAATTGCCACTGGCTTGCAAAACCATTTGCAATTGCTTTGAAGCTGTCATTGGTGAATTTATCATACACTTCTCCTTTCAGCTTTTCCCAAATTATCCGGGTAGTTTCTTTCACTATTTTGTGAACTGCTGAAAGGTGAACACAAATAAGCGAAGGCTAAACTTCTTTGTGAATCTTCAGAAGCTAGATATCTGTAATATTGAATTCAGTTAGATTATGAATTATGCTTACATATTAATTCAAAATCAACATTTACCGAATAGTAAGTGCCAATCGTTCACTTGGACTAATCGCCTTTCGTATGCAATTTTCTTTATTTATATGGGGCCCCAAAATTCCTAGTAGATTTTCGAATTGCTCTGGAGTCATACGCATATAATTTCTAAACAAAATTGGATCATTTACACTCAAAGTTTTCACAATTGTAGTATGAGCGCCATAAAAAGTAGAGGGGCTGTACGTGTAACGTATTGCGACGTTTGCTTCGGTAGCATTTAAATTTCAATAAGCTATCTCCCTCACAATTTCTGTAAAAAATCCATGTCATCATAATGTAAATCCTCCTTAAAGCAGGATATACATACATTATGATGACATGCATTTTTTACAGAAATTGTGAGGGAGATAGCAATCATTGCAATACCTCACACCAACGCTCCCTTCTAGTTTTTATGATAAAAGTCGCAAACTGTCAAATTGTAAATTGTGGTGTTTTTAATCGTTTTTTCCAGTTCCAAGTTGTACATTAACGTGGACGGACGTGTTTTTAAGTTCGCTCGCTTCAACGCTTGGACCAGAGTAGGGGTTTTCCGAAAGATTCTTTCTCCCTGGTGATGCCTCCAATGCATCATCAGACATGCAATCTCTCGGATATATTTTTGGCGTTTAGTGTGTAGTGTTCGTCATTAAAAGTTCTAAGTTTTACTCATCAGTTTATTTGATCAACTGTAACAGTGAATTAAGCGTGGCGTCGGTAACGGTAGTTTCATTTTCATGAAACTACTTGTGTTCCGTCGACCTATACAAAACAACAAAATTATACAAATACAATTACAAATATAACCATACAACTATATAACAAATTACATAAAAAATAATACAATCATAAATACAATACATTCAACATTTAGCCGTACATAGCAATCAACACTTGGCCAGACATGGCAATCAACATATAGCCGAACACGGCACACTTTTTTGGCTATATACCCCATAGGGTCAGGCCATGTGAAGGAACTCCAGCTCGCTAGTCGTGCCCATAGTTCGGGAACAAAACCAATAGTCGAAGAAGAAGAAGAATCGTTTTTTCGTAGATATTGAAAGAAGGATCATGGAAAGAAGTATAATTTTATAATTTCGCAAATATTGAATGAAAGCATGAAGGAGTTCGAACCAAAGGATGAGAGTATATAGAAAAAAATTCTCGCAAAATATCAGGTGGTGCTGTAATTTAGTTCTACAATCAACATTTTGTACGGTAACGAATTTTTTTTTATTATTTATTTCGTAGTAAACAAACAATTCAGTAACTAATCTGCTTATATGTAAACGTCAATCAACTTCGATCCACTCATGTGCTCACATGAAAATAATCCCACTCCACCAGCGACCTAACGGCGGTGAAGATAATTGCAGTCCTGTTCGTGTTCACATGGCAGATTATCTCAAAGGCGGAATTTTGCTAGCAAATTATAAAGGAAAATGACCACTGCAGTGAATCTGTGGATGCACTGCTCCGTGGTTGTGGACGGAAAACTACCTAAGAAATAACTTCAATATTTTCTATAAAGAAATATTTAAAAATTTTATTTTCGCAATATTTAATTACAAACTCAAAACTTACTTTTATTTATTTCAACAAATAATTTGACTTGACAGAAATATATATATGCCATAAAATTATAGTAACAACATCAATATGGCATCACGAGTAGTCGAAATTGACAAATTAGAGTTGCCAATAACAAAGTTTTAGTTTCAGTAGTTTCATTAACTATAAAAACGTACTATGCTTGAGGTCCTTTTATGGCTACGGACACGCACACATTGATAAATAGAGGTCTTGAAAAAATGCAGAACGCGTTTGCTTCTCTCGTCACTCATAAATAAATTTCCGTATACGATGTACTATCTCCCTCACAATTTCTGTAAAACTTGCATTTCATCATAATGTAAATCGTACTTAAACCGGTTTTCACAAAAGCGCGGGAACATTTTATGAGTAAAATCGGAATACTCCGCCCCTTCTCATTTATTTACGAAAATGAATCATTTGCCATTTATTCATAAAAGTCTGTCCGTCCTCACGATTACACGAGAAGGCGTGTACTGATAGAGCTGAAAAATTGCACATGGGCTTTTAAAAAAAAAAGAAAATTAAGTTTGAAAATAGGACAAATCGAGTAACTCCTTCGTAGGGTTGCCATACAAAAATTTCGTTTTTTACTACATATTTGGACACTACCTGAGAACGCGAAAACATAGAGAGCTGAAATGTTGTACATAGTATTTTCATAAAAATAATATATATAATTTCAAAAAATGGACTAACCCTTCTTTGTGTTGCAATATAAAAATTTTAGATTTTTACGTATATTGTGAAAACGATAAATTCTATACGGTTTTCACGTACTAAAAATATGAAATCCTATAAAATTGGTTATAATAATTTGTTCTGTCCGACGAACCGTCATAGAAATATATGCGAAAGACCACTTCAAAAATAAAACTTGCTCAGAAATGACATACGAGTATTCATCTAGGGTATTAAATTCATTCATCGAACTAATCTGATTATTTCGACTCTTTCCAAAATATTATTCTCTATTTTTCTCAGTTTTTCCATTTTTCTATTTTCGTTTGTTTTTCGAGTCACGTAATTTCGCTATTTGGGACCACTTGATAAGCCAAACCAAGACTTGAAACATGTTGCCTTAAATCAATATGTTGTGTGATTTAATAACGAATACCGGAGAATTTCAAAAATTAAAGCCATCTTGATTCATTATAGAACATAAAAATCGTGTGGTACGTTTTCGAGATAGAATTTTTTAAAAATCTAACAAATTAATGGTGAGAGGGGGAAATTGGGAAAGCTGCGAGTATTTTCGTTATTCTAAACTTACTTCAAAAGGAGGTGAAGTTGGCTTCAAGATTCTACGTATAATTACTGATGAATTGTGAAAATGATCTCTTTTAGCTACCAACAAAATAGTATATTCAATCAATAATTTCCCATAAAAAATATCCTATTTAAATAACCTCTAAAGTGCAGTCCGTTTCCATACCATCAAAGACACCAAGTCAATTTGCAACAATCTAGTAGATCGTTCATTAAATTTGCATACCAGGTCGTTGGAATAAAGAAATGCGGTACTTAATTTAAAAATTCAATAACCTTATGATGGAATTCACACGATTCATTTCAGAGCTTTTTGGAAAAGATATTGTATTCCCGTACAATTTTCCACTGCTCATGCGTCCTTTTTGTTTGGTGAGGCAACGTACAATATCCTGTTCAGAATATACGTGAGGCAATAAAGGGTATTAAGCTTTTGCTGACTTGCTTTGAGTGTCTATTGAAAGGGGTAGGTAAATACGAAGTTCATATAGGATTTGTGGCTAACTTAGTTTGCAGTTGCAGGACACCTTAGAAGAGTTCAATTTACTCAAATCAAACAACAAATGGTGTGTGATGTTATCTACATAAATATGAATTGTTTGGTTTAAAAACGACGAACGCTTATGTGTTTTAATTAGAAAATAGCATATGCGAGTAATACAATTTCATTTCACTTAATTTAATTCTCTACTGAAAGAATTTCGGGTAAATTTTCTTTTTATTTGCCTCTTAAGCTGTTTAAGGTATAGAAGGAAGGGACCGAACTTAGAGTCAAACACAATATTAAAATTCAAAAAAAGATTCACACTGAAATATGTTTCATTGTTATTTTCTAAAGAGAACCAGAAAATATTTTTACATGAATTCCCAACGAAATTAAAAAAAAAAATAGCACTCCCCAGGGAGATGATAAGGTTTTGAATAAAAAACATCTTTTAAATTGAAAATATCCTCTCGAGGGCATACACTCACGAGATAGATGTGCCCTTTTTGTTTTCTGGAATATGCATTATTTTTATAATATAATTAAAGGAGATAATCTGAGTCTTCATACAGAATAAATTCTGTGAAATGCATAATTAAACAGGAAAAATGTACAAAGGACATATACTAGATGGGAAGTTACATATTTGAATATGGTAGTTGGTATCATACAATTTTCGAAGCGATATAACTTAAATAATAATACAGGGTTGTAAAAGAGAACTATAGAAGCAAAAAATATATAATTGTAACAAATTTATTTTACTTGTAATAAGTTTAAAAAATTAATGGTTGGTTGGTTAGACTGCTGCGCTGGGCTCCAGTTGGCACTAAGAAGCACCTTTCTAATAGCACGATTCGTTTAATTACACGAAAATGGAAAATTATTATATCCTGATGTTAATCCCTCTAGGGAATATAGACTTCAGGTATAGATTAAGAGTGTTGTTTAACAGAGAGAGTTTTCACCGTCGACGACTCTCGAAAGAATCGCATAATAAAATTTAAATAAACCATCCATTTAAATTAAATCAATTATTTTTTTAAATTCAAAGTTAGTAAGCAGATTCTAACAATAAACTAAGCTGGCAGTGTTGCCACCCGAAATCTCTCTAGTGTAGCTTTTTAGCGTAAGCCAGAAACTGTAGCCACAAGTGAAAAAATTATAGAAATTAAAATCTGATATAAATATAATCCTATAGAGTTATTAACCGAATCATTCCCTTAAAAAATATATTTTTCATAATTTATTTGTATTAAAATTGCTTACAAATATTTTAGTAGGGTCGAAATTTGTAAAACTAGTTTTTTCTTTGTTTAGTAGAATAGAACTATTAATCACATCATAAGTTAATAGGTTCTTTTTTTCATTTTTTTAAAAAAATATTCAGTCCCTGAGCCCCCGCCCTAAAAATTTTTATACCCTAGGTGAAATCATAGGGTATACTAAGTTTGTCATTCCGTGTTTAACGCATAGAAATAATGCTGGTAGAGCAAAAATAGTTTAGACATCAACGCATAATTTTAAAAATTATTTTGATTTTGCATGTCCGTCTGTCCATTCCTCTCCGTCCGTCCGCCTGTAACTCGAGAGCGAATGCACTTAGATTAGAGAGCTGAAATTTCTCACATGGGCTTTTAAAAAAAAGGATTATCGGAAATGGGACAAATCGCGTAGCTCCTTCATGGGGTTGCCATACAAAAATGTTGTTTTTGACTATATATTTGGACACTGTCTGAGAACGCTTTAATGTAGAGAGCAGAAATTTTGTACATGGCGTTCCCGTAGAAAGAGCAAACTAAATTTCAAAAATGGACTAAATCGGGCAAACCTGTTTTTTTACGTATACTGTGAAAACGATCTGTTCTAGACATTTTTATTGTTGTTATGTATATAAAAACCTAAGATAGGATATATATATGTACATATATATATATATATATATATATAAATCTGAGTTAAAAGTTTTTCAAAAAAAAAAAAGAGAAATAATAGAAAATAGAAAAGCAGATATACTCTCATAAACGCCATAAACCTAAAAACCTAAAATTGGGGATTTAAAAACAAAGAAAGAAACATATATCATGAAATATCAATAAACTGATACAATATATTATGTACATGCGTACATACATATACGACAAAATCTCCCACGATAAGAAATGCGCGCCTAATAAATGCATTGCATATGTATGCGCACCGCGATTTCAAACGACGAAACGGTGGCTGATGTTTTTTAAAGTGTAAGATTACATTTTTTTAAGCTACCGTCCAACGCGAATAACTCTGGATAAGATTGAAGAAGTCCAGAATTAATCATAAAATTTTCTCAGGGTAGAAAAATGCAATTAAGCATTTTCTACCCTGAACAACGGCTTTTGATCACGATGAAGGTGATCAAGAGTTGAGTTGAGTTGAGTTCGTTTTTTGGTTCTTGTCGGGTTAACCACGAGCGCAGGGAAAGAAAAACATCTAAAGTAATAAGAGTAACAAGAACAAAAGAGATAACTGTAATCTTCTGAGTAAAGTTAATAGTTAAGTGAACGAAAGGAAGATTAAAAAAGACAATTGTAATCTTCTGAGTAGTATCAATAGTTGAGTGAACAAAAAGGAGAATAAAAGATAGTTTATTGAAATAATATGAGTGTGTTTCCCTGAGGAGGTATTTTCGTTGACACCACGGTCCAACACATATAACTATAAAAGGAGTAAGCAGGTAGTAAACGATCAAATATAAATATAACAAATTGGCGCAGCCGGTAGGATCAAGGAAGCTTGATCAAAACAAAGATCGTAAACGCTTGAAAAGCCTTGGTCCTACACGAATCTACGGGGTACCTGTGACATCAGCCAAGTTATAAAGCCACGTCAACACCAACGCTCAGGGTAGATATCATCTATAGGCGCCTCTGCTCCAGGCGAGGAAGCGTTCACCCCATTAAGTGTGAAAGACATCACGAAGGGACCTGGACTCACAAATCTAAGCTCTTGGTCAGCACCGTGAAGAAGTCAGGACTACGGACACCTACTCGCAACCAACTCCAGAAAGAAGATACCATAGTTCCTGGGTTGAAGGGGATTTCGAAGAAGACTTCAAGCCCCTTTCAACCATATCCAGGGGAAAACAAGTAGGCCTAGGGCCCCTCCGGCAGCAAACAGAAGCACCGGAAACTAGAAACTTCGTTCCAGGATTGAAAGGGATCTCGAAGTCGGCCAAAGCCCCCTTTCAATCTCAGCCAAGGGAATTAAGGTGGTAGGAGCACCCCTAGTAGCAAGATCATTCCGGAAAAGACACTCTAAGAAAGCTAAAAGCCCCCCTTTTGGATACCGCGGGACGCTGTTGCACCAGGAAGATTATTCCGGCACCTGAGGCAGAATCAGACAGCGACTCCTTACCTTCGTTCGACGAAGAAAAATCCCCAGGTGAAAATTCACAACACCTCCGGGAAGGTACGAGCAACGCCACAGTAGTCAAGTATCAGCTAGCCAGGACAACTCATCCTTACTCCAACAGCAACAAGCCGCTGCGCCTTCGAAGCGGTACCGTTTTAACAGGGCGCACATTAGCAAATAAAGGAAGTTTAGAAAAATGTGTAGACAAGTTGTTAGAGAAAGCGGGGGAATCCGATAATCTCACTATCACGCACTGCGGCGCTCTTGACCATATATTAAGTCAAAGCAGAGAGCAGAGGCTAACACACATAGAAAAATTTAAAAGAGAGACAGAAAAGTTCAAGCAGGAGCTTATCGAATTTGCCGGATTTTCGGGCTCGCTTAATTTAGATCAGAGCTCAGCCAGTGTAGTTGTAAGTGCTGAAAGTGATACTAGTGTTAGTGTGACATAGGTAGTGATCCCTCTGACGAAACTACGGCCGAAAACCTCCTTTGCGACTGGCTGGAAGTATCCTTCACGGAATCAAGTCCAGCAACCAGCCCTGAAACCCGTAAAGGCACAAGCAGACTACCCTACAAAACTATAAACAAAAAGATAATCACAATGGTAGACTATGCTAAGGTGGCCAAGCTCACGGCCCAACTTCTTCCGTTATTTTCGGGTGAAAATGCCCCACAGTTACGTCGTGAGGTGCAAACATTTTTTGGCTGTTGCAAACAGGCCCTACACAAAGCAGCCTTACTACATGAGAGGCAACTAACTCCGGCTCAAGCAATCAATCAATCAAACTCCTTCACAAGCTTCCTTGACTGTTTCAGGACATTTGGCCTAGGTTTCACTAATGTCTTTAATACATTTTACACTTTAATTGTCCGAATAACTAAAATCTCTTGATTTCTCGATGACGATGATTATCACAGCTAGCTATGTTCTTGTCTGTAGTCTTGCTATTATGGGATGTGTGGATTTAATGGAATTTGGAAATTGGATGGGTGTGGGCGGTAGCGGAATGATAGAAATCTCTCTAACATGTTGTGGGTTGATGACTGGCGCTACTTTAGATACAGCGAACATGGAGAACGTTAAGTACTGGGACTAGGAGAAGGATGTGATCAGTCGATATGCTAGGAGGCAACTGACTGCGGCTGGAAAAACAATTGTTTATTTGCCGATACAAAATAACAATCCTAAGTTACTTGCTAAGTAATCCTAAGCTCTTATAATTAGATAGAGAATGTATATTCTCTTTACCCTAATTTCTACTTAAAGTTATCAAACTTAATTAAAACATGTTTATGGCTAATCCCTGTGAATTATTGAACGAAAAAAAATGCCCTCACAAAAAAAAAAACTTGCTATACCTGACTTAGACTAAAGGTGTTCCGTACCATCGTACAAAATTTAGCACTATTTATTTTTTCAAATGAGAGTAGGCGTCATGTGGAAAAAGAATGCTGTCATTTAAAAAACAAAAATGCCTATGATAATAATAATAAATGAGAATAAAACGAGAAAAAAACGCCGAAAAAATCACGTTTCTTGTATGGGGGCCAGCTTTAATTTTTAACTTTATTATATTTTCATTATTTTTTGCTATAGCGGCTATAGAAATACACACTCTGTGAAAATTTCAACAGTCTACCTATTACGGTTCATGAGATACAACCTGGTGACGGACGGACAGCGAAGTCTTAGTAATAGGGTTCCCGTTGTTACCCTTTGGGTGCGGAACCCTAATAAAAAGGAAACAGAATCTAACTTCGGTCTTAGAATTTAAGGATGACTACCTTTAACGTAAGTAATTTAGTCTTATTTTAAGCTACCTGTCTTATGTCTACGTTGCAAATATGTTTTTATTCTTAAGAGTACAGGATTAGTTTATGATAATGTATTGTTACCGGTCAGGTCCGAATCATTGTGCAGTCTTGTCTATATTTGGCTGATTTTGGTTGTTAGGTCTGTCAAAGTAGATGAGTTCATTTGCGCTGTTGTGAAGAGCATTTGTGTCGTTTAGGTGCTTTATGAGGACGGGCAGGTGGTACCTATAATTAAAGGATTCTAGATATTCTGTAAGAAAGTTTATGCAGTCATCAAGTATGGGGTTTTGAAAGTAATCAAGCCTTCTGAAGGAATTGTGGGATTGCTTGATGGAGATTTTAGTTGTTTGGTAGATAATTTTGTTCTTATAATGATGACATGAACTTGGTGTTCTGTAGAGTCGTAAGCAGCTTCTTTCGATACATAGACCTTTCTAGTATGCTGATGCGTTCCATTTGCGCGGAAGAGATATCCGTCTAGATGGGGGCATGCGTACACGAGAATAAGATGTAGTATATAATTTTGATATTTTCGTTAGGAGCTGTTTTGAGTATTGATCTCAGCTTAATGTATGCGATTATGGCTTTCCTTATGGTGTAGTCTAAGTGCAGGAAGGATTTGAAATCTTGTGTAAGCGTGAGGCCAAGGTATTTTACGGCCTCCTTCAAGGTGAGCGGGTATTATTTATGTGTATGTTTATGTCGGATAGCAGTATTTTTTGGCGTTTTGTGGAGGTTTTAATACCAGTGAAGGCTATAGATTCACATTTACTCACGTTTAATTTGAGTTTTCATTCGGAGAAGTATTCAGAAATGTTGTTGTGTGTAGAGAACTAAAGGCTATGATGGGATTTGGGTTATTGTGAAGTTGGGTTCTTGCGTTATTGGTTATTATGGTATTAGTATCTATCAGGGTGATGCATATATTGTTAATAATTATACTCAAGTTGGAGAAGGCTCAGGAGCCGGGGTTATTGGTTAGGTTTTTTTTATTATTTTGAAGGTGTTAGTGTCCATTTTTATGTTTCGAGAGATTTTGGTTCCAGTGGTTATTGTAGTGTGAATTTATTTGGTTTTTTATTAGTGTATTAAGTATACTGCAAAAATTAATGTACGGTTCTCTATATTCAGTGCAAGGAATTTCCGTAAAATAAGTCCAGTGTTCCCTTCAAAATTGGCAATATACCTTTCGGCTACCTAGAGTTAATCAAATAGTACATAGAAAAACATATTCTGGGCACATTTTTTTTCAAATGGTGTATAGGACCCTTTATAAAAGGAATTTATTTTTAGATGAAAAGTATGCACTTTTACCTAAGCTGTGTTATTTTCCATGTATTTTATTATTTTGTGACCAATATGTTATGAAATTTTAAAACTAAACCGAATAGAAATATACTCTCAGTTGGTAAATTTGGAAGTTCCATAATGTTATTCAAAAACAAAACCCTTCACTTTAGTAAAAATGCCCCAAATGCAAGGCATACGTTATTTTGTTATAGCCCGATGAGTTTTATTCAGACGTTTGTGTGGTTAAGACGTGCGTGAATTAACAATTTTATCATTTTTAAGAATTCAATAATCGTGCAACCTTAAAGTGAAGAGTGAACAATTTTTGTAACAATTCATCACTAGTATAATCGTATGTTATGTTTCAAAACCTACATTGAAGTTGATTTTTGTCTCGAAAGTAATAATGTGTTTATTTTGATTTAGTAGGGACAACCTAATTTATAAAGCATTATGGCTATATATTGTTTTTTCTTTGAAATAAATTTATTCAAAGATTTTTGTTTTGTGCACTCATTTTTACCTTTCATCTATTCCTTAATAAAAAAATGAATTATTTTAGGAAAACTTAATTTCAGGGAAAAGTACCACTAATGGAGGTATTTGTGTCTGTATTAAAGAGGTATTTCTAGACACCAATTGTTCAAAATATCAGTCATTATGTCTACAAGTCACTATACTTTATGTTTATGTGTTATTTACATTTGCTTAATAGTTCATCAAACATTGTGCATTGAATGTTCCCTTGCTCTTTTGGAAAGAATTCCTACATTCAGCAGAAAATTACTCAATACGAATCTACTTATACCGCTTTATAAGAGGTACTTCAAACATTTATTTACCCTTAATTTGTTCAAAAATTTCTCCAAATTTTACGGACATTAATTTAATGGTGCATTTATTTAATTCATTGTATATTACCCAACTTACATGTCAACAATTTCCATTCTCCCGATTGTGCAAGATTCAACTGTGTGTTGAATTGAGCTGGTGAGATTTGAAAAGTCTACTTCAAGGTCTATGAGATTCAGCAGTGCGTTGAATCAAGATAGGCTTGAAGGGTGTGACCAGTTAAGTTACATGGAATGAGTAAGATTCAACAGTGTGTTGAATCTTTAATATATTGGAAGAACAACTCTAAGCACTCTTCAAGTTAAACTAGACTTTATTGTATTATGCTAACTTAATTTATACAAAAATAATAAGTGCAATTAAACTACCATATACATTAATAATACAAAAAACAAAAAAACAATTATACAAGCAACAAACCAATTACTAAACAAATTGGCTGGTGCATTGACTAAAAAACCGGACCCGGATCGGTTAGGTAGTTTTCGAGATAAGCAGGATTTTGTAAGTTGACGCAAAAATGTCCAATTCATGGCAAAACATTGAAATTATTTCGTCACTGTCGTCAGCGATTTTATTTAGTCGACCGATAGAGGTGCAAGGCAGGTGTTTCAATTGAAATAATCAAAAATAAGAAATATGGGCTGACTAGCATAAAGTATTTAAATTATGCTGCCATGAGTCAGTGAACTCCGAATGGAAATATTTTATAATGAATTTAATTTAATTCTGATGATTGGTATGATGCTATGATGATTGTGTTCAGGGCTGAACATGTTGGGAGCCGGCGGATGTCAAAACCTGCTCAAAGTGTTGCCGTATGGAGGTTTCGGACGATGATAGCCTTCGTTCGCTAGGCATCTGTCGAGTGTGAAAAAGTCCCCTGAGTCTATCCCAGCAGTTGTAAACACAAAATACAGAGAGGAAGGCGATCAGGATGCTTGAAGTAGCTGTAACAGAATGAACTGCCAAAGTTCTTTGTAGTTGGCTTTTATTTACTGGCTCAGGTAGTTGACTGTCCAAAATAATCGCATTGGGACGTATCACTAGTCCGATAGATGCGGGATTTTGGTTTAGTTCGTTATTGCAGTTGCAGCTGCTTGTCTCCTTGATGTGGCTGGTGATGACTTGAATTTATTGGACTATATCTGTCCTTAGAATGATTTCTCTTGTTTTTGAGGAGCAATCATTGTACAGGCGTATGATACCGGTAGAGTTTAACAAAAGTTCCTTTTTTTGTGTTTTTGCAGACTATTGCCGCTACCTTTGAGTTGGGAGTCATACATAGCCAGGTGTTCTTCATCATTAGCGTCTTCCAAACAGTTTCGTTCAACTGAACGTGTTGCATTTCACACTTATTTGCTGTGTGACGTCCATAGATTTCATCAGTCACGCAAGACGGACTGTTCCCAATACTAAAGACGATCGTTGCAGTGCAGAGGTATGTATGATTCTCAGCATTCGAGCATGCTTTTAGCTTTTGTTCATTCAGATTGAAGTAGGTTTGTTGAACAAAATCAATGTCAAATGTATAATACTATAAATCTGTTACTGCGAAGATGTTGCCCTGTATCACTTGGGGTATTGGAGTGATATGGATTAACTCATAGAGATTCCCCTCAACTATACTTAGGTAGCCGTAGAGTTTTATTGTGCCATTCTCTGCGTTGATTTTCATGATAGTTTCAGGTGTCCTTTCAACAAAAAGATTTGAGCTGAGTTTTTCATGGGCCTTTGCGATAGTTCTATCAATCTCATCAGAGGTAATGAATTTTAAAAGGTGCCCGTGTTGATGAAGAGCATGCAGCCAATTACGGTATTTTTCTTCCAGCTCGTAGTAGTAACCTTCAGCACTAATATATGTTGATATTACTTCAATGCTGATTCTCTTATGGTCTGCTTTGGAGTACCAAGTGGCCATTTCATTGATGCAAGCGATTTATTTGATAAATGCACGTCAAAATGCCTGAGTTTTTCTTCGATGATGTCACTGGATTGGTTAATTCTTGAATTTAGAAGGAGTATTTGTTGGTATGTTGTTTGCATAAGATTTTCTCCATTATGCTGGAGGTGTTCTATGTCTTGATAGACCTCATGGTTGACTCCAAATACCCTTGTTAGTAGACTCCCAAGTAGACCTCTTCTTCTCCTGCTCTTTTGCTGAGTCAATTGAATTATTTGATTAGTGGCCTTGAAAAAGCTCTGTCTTCTCGTAGACAAGTGCTGAAGGAGTACATTACAGCGTTGTTCTCTTCGCACATTTCCTTAATTTGTTTCCAAGTTGTGTCAATAATTTTTTGTTGCAATCTCCCTCCGACAAGTAAAATTCCTTTAGCATCAAGGACTTGTTTTTCTTGAGCGAGTTTCTTTCCTCGAGAAAAGCGTCTTTTTGTACAAGTCTCACAATACAGAGGGTTGCTTCTTGTATTGCCTCAGATGTGAGATATTTTGATGTTTTTTGCGGCCTTCTACAATGTCTTACGAACCTTCTGCAATATGCGATTGTTTTTATTTGTCGAATAAAGGAGGAGTTGGAAATTCCTGTATTGGACACCTGTGTAATGAAGACTTGAAACGATTTTATGTTTTCTTCCTCTGTGGTAGGTTTGAGTTTGTTGTAAGGCCAAGTTTCTGGAAGTTGAGTTAACCGTAAAGGACCTCTCCACCAGATTTTGCTGGCAACCAATTTGCTGGGACTGATTCCTCTAGTGGCAACATCTGCGGGGTTATGCTGCGAGGGTACGTATCTCCAGACATTATTCAGTAATAGCTTTTGAATCTCTAAAACCCTGTTTGCCAGGAATTTGGATTTTTTGCTATCCAGGCCAGTGTTATCTCTGAGTCACACCATGTAAAATTCTCGGGCGAGTGTATTTCCAGAGTGGCAGTTGTAGATTTTATCAAGTTTGCTAGCAGCACGGCACCACATCCAATCTTGGAATAGAAATTTGCTGTTTTAGAAGTGCTTCCTTGGTTTTTGCTGTGAGTAGTGTGGTGTTCATCTTCGCAAATGAATAAGTAGTCCGTGAATAAATTACAGCAGCACAACCCCTTTTCAGAAGCGTCACAAAACCCATGAATTTGGATTTCGTTGAATGCATGATAATTTATCCACCTGGGAAGTGCAATAGTCTGTAGTTAATTTAATTCACTCTACAGATTTTTCCATGCATTAGTTATATCGGAAGGTGCTTCTTGATCCCATCAGTTTGTGTTTTGCAAAGAATTTGCATTTGTTTTGCCCTTATAGTCGCAGGCGCCACCCAGCCTAAAGGATTCCAACAAACTCCAAGGGTTTTTATGGTATCACCTTCTTTTATTTCCAGAATGCCTCTTTCTATTATATCTTCTGGTAGATCTTTTAGCAGGTCCTCGTTTTTGGATGTCCACTTCCGTAAATTAAATCCACCGCGGTTCAAGAGTGTAGGTATTTGATTTTGGAGCTAAATAGCCTGTATTTTGGTATCTGCACCTGTCAACAAATCGTCGATGTAGAAATTAGTGCCGAGAACTCTTTTGGCAATGGGATAACTATCTCCATCATCTTCTGCCAGCTGTTGCAGTTTTTTTATTGCGAGATATGTTGTAGGGCCAGTTCCCTAGGTTACTGTATTGAGTGTAAATTCTTGAATGGGCTCCTTTGTGCATCTTCGCCAAAGAAGTGTGGCAAGTGATATAGTACCCTTGGATTGGTTTTTCAATTTGGCCTTGCTTATCTGGCTTCCGGTTGTAGTCATGTGTGTCGCTACGTGTTTGTTTTCCGCTAATGGTGAAATAGCAGGTGAAATACTGCTATTCGGAGATTTCTGATGCAGTAAGGTATGACGCCTTTCGTTGTATAATGCGCAGAGTTTGTGAGATTTGCATTTCTCGTTTTTTTTCATGCATGAGACAATTAGTGCAGAGATTACTGCGTTTAATGAATGCTTGCCTATCATCGATATTCATCTTTTTAAATTCCCCACATTGACAGAGATTATGTTGCCTATTACAGAAAATGCACAAGCATTTTAAGGTGGCGAGGAAGGTTTTTTTGAATTACTCATGCAATCTAATACCTGTTTACACTTCTCCAGAAATTGCAGTAGATCATTTTTCGAGGGCATATCTCTTTGGTGCTTCAAACATTTTCCGAAAAGTCGAAGACTTTCAGCGTCAAATTTTCACATTGCAATGCAGACAATGATTGGACCCCACTCTTCCGTATTGCAATCCATATTTTTTAAAGCTTCCCTTATTGTGTCGTATAGCGTGATTGTGTCGTTTTGCGACCTGTGCTCTATGGTTCTTGCCTCGATTATAGGTGTTTATGTTTGTTGTAATTATTTTCCTATTGTTGTTGCAACGTGCTTGTATGAGCTGTAAGGCAGTATCGTAATTCCTATTATTTAATTGAAGATGGCTGATTACCTTTTCTCGCGTCTCCCTCTAGGTGACAAAGGAGGTATTGCATTTTTTCCTCATTACTTATCTGCGTATTATTGTGGTTTATGCTTGTGAAAATATCAATAAATGGCCTCCAATCCTTATAGTCGACACTGAACTTTGGTATCTTAATAGGTGGTACCTTGGGGAAATTGCTGTTGTCTCTGCCTGGCTCGAAGTATTGCTACGGGATGTTATGTGCAGCGAGCTGGTTGGAAGTTATGAATTCATCGTAAGAACGAGTATCGTTATTTGGACCCATCATCTTAGTACATAAAGTTTGCGCTGTCATTATAGGCAGTTTGTAAGATTCTGTCACAGATAAGATCTGTGATTCTGTTGTAACCGGTGTGGCTGTACTTGTTGATGGCACGTTTATCATTGAAGTTGATGTTGAAGTGGGCGGCGTGAAAGTAACTGAAGTTACAGGCGTTTCTTCTGGATAGGTGGCCTGGCCGTAATTCGATATTAATGCAACAGCCTCCTTATATAATTTGTACGTTTTTTCGTACAAATTTAATGCATGATACGGATGATTCTCAGATATGAGTTATTGTAATTGTTCATGGAAATTCGCGAAAGAGGACCAGTATTTTGCTAGCTCTTGTAGTGTTTTTGCTAAATTGTCTCTTGTTTTCCTTTCACCAGTATCTCTTCTGTAATTCTGCAAAATGTCTGAAATTTGTTTGGCTAGTTCTTGTTGAGCCGAAATTATTTTTTGTTCTTTCGTTGCCATAATCACTGGATGTATAACTGTGCTGGGCCTTTGGAACTGCTTTCTTTAGTCACGGAAAGCACCTCCAAATTCAGTTCAGATCCCGTTGAGATTGTTTGTTTAAAAAAATCTTGACTGTGTGTAAGAATTTTGTGGTGGATTGGTTTGGAAATAATATGGCGAGTCTTAACACTGTGTTGCGATTTTTTCTTTAATTGACGTGAAATCTTAACTGTGTGTTAAAATTTTTATTTTGTTGACAGCTGGTGAAATTGTAAAGCAAGTTTTAACAGTGTGTTGAGACTTTGTCTTTACTCAACCGATAGAGGTGCAAGGCAAGTGGGTCAATTGAAATAATAAAAAATAAGAAAAATGCGCTGATTAGCATAAAGTAATAAAACTATGCTGCCATGAAGTGAGATCCGAATGGAAATATTTTATAATGAATTTAATGTAATTCTGATGATTGGTATGATGCTATGATGATATTGTTCAAGGCTGAACACCGATAGAAAATTCATTAAAGCCTATTGAATTTAAACTCCCTATAGGTGAAATTTACCTATCTCAAAGCCCAAAGTGTACTTTTCCTCCAAGTTAGCGAAATATGCTTAAATTTTGGTGCACAAATTGTTGCCACCGAATTTAGGAAAATATATTTTTATAGTGTAGGTTTATTCTAGATTTAAGGTGATTAAATGAGGGATTGTACCTATTCTATGGAGGATTTTTCTAAATGTATTGTTACTGTCGATTATTTTAATAGTTAGTTCTGTGAGTTTCTGAGGATCATGCATTTCGGGTTGGAGGAATCTATGGCGTTATTAAGGATGTTGGTTAGTCTGCAAATTATTTCTTCTATTTCTTCGATATTGAGGTTTCTATTTACTGGGATATCTAAGAGTTGGAGGTCTTTGTTTACTGTATGTCTTAGTTTGTGCGTATTGGTCCTGTTGTAGTTGCGTATTATTGTTGGATTCGGTGGGCAGTATGTATCCGAGTGGTCTCTAGTGGATAACAGGTTTAGGATGAGGTTGACTCCATTTGGGGTGTACCATCTGTAGAGTGCTCCTCCTGATAAGTTAGTGGTGGTATTTAGCCAAATGGGTGCTTAGCGTTCAAATCGCCGCCAATTACGACGTGGCCTGATTTGTTTGTTGGGGTTGAGTTTGCTAGTTGGAAGATTTTAGATAGGTCGATCGGGCTTAGGGCGTTCGGCAAGGTTGGTGTGTGTTAAAGAGATGAGATGATGAATTAAGACTTATCGCAAATGAGCTTATTGGTTGTTTGCTCTATTGAAGAGACCGGGTCTTGAGCTTGTATAGGGATAAAGTTGAATGAATTATGTATTAATATGTTAGTACCGCGCCCTAATCCGGTAAGTACGGTACGGATGGACGTGAAGTTCTTGAAGTCCAGCTTATGCTTTTCTTTAAACTTGGTTTCTGAAAGGATAATATGTGAGGTTTGTTTTGCTTAAGATTTTCAGGCTTTGCCCCTTATTTTTGCTTACGACAGAGTTGGTGTTTAGAACTATTATTTTGAGGCTGTGGATATTTATCCTGCTTGGCTGCAGGCGTAGGGAGCGCTTTGGCTATTTGAAATAGAAATGGGATGAGAGCAAGTTTCTTCTTCTCCTGAGAGCTAATGGCTTTGTAATGGGGTAGAAAATCGCTTATTTTCTGGAGGATGTTCGAGAAGCTATATCCGAACACTCGTTATTGAAAAATGAAAGCAGGGAACTTTATTTGTGTTTGGGATGTATACCCGGCTGTTGGTAGATACTTAGGTGTTTGTGCTAAACAAGTTAGCAAATGAGACGTTAGGTTGGACGTAATTGTTGACTGAAGCTCTCTTGAAATTGCTCTCTTTACGGAGATTTTATCATTTCTCTCGGAGTCTTTTCAGGATTGTGTGGTATTGAGGGAAATTCCTGTAGCTGGCAGGATGACCTTCCTCACCACAGTTAATACATTTAGGGACTTCGTTTGACATTTTTGTGTAATCTCCAGAAGCGTGACTTATCGTGCATTTAATCCAACGATATAGCATTCTGCAATTCCAAGCAGTATGTATCTACGTTGACAGTTTTACACTGTAGCATTTCTGTCCTTTTTAGTGGTTCAACTGAGACTGACTGGTAAAGTAGATAATTCACCTTTAAGAGTTCTTTTAAATTATCTGAATGAGCTTGTTGTATAAGCCACATGTTGAGGGTTTTATTTAACGTCTCTCGTGTTATAACGGGATTTCGGTGATACATCTGTTTGTAAGTTCTTCCAAATGGGCCGTTGAGGATTTTAAGGAAAAAGCTGTGCATCTCAATATCTTTCGGCGTGTACGTGAAGTACTGTTTTTTTAGATTTCTATGAGCTATTCGGCTTTTATAAATTCACTGGTATTTTTCACGTGGATGTGCGGGAGGTTTTTATTGGTCTTTTGGAGAGTGAAATCATTACTGAACGATTTCATTGCGTCGATTGCGGCTTTGGTTTCTATGTTATATGAAACGATAAGCGGGAGTTTTTCAGATCTACTGCTATCAGTATCTTGGGAGCGTATACTCAACCAATAAAGATTAGCTCTTTTTAATGACTTAGAGTTTTCAGAACTTGCTTGTGTCCTAATTGTACAATTTAGTCTCCCAAATGAGGTGCCATGTTGCGGATTTCCTTGTGCTTCACATATGGGGCGATGAATGCATCTTTAGTCTCGTCAAAAGATATTGGTGATGATGTGATAGTTGAATCGTTGACCGGGCGATGGTGTGTTAGCTGGGCGATTTTTTCGCTTCATTTTAGGTATTTTATTCTTACTCCCCATTAGTGGGACATTTTCCGATAAAAAGGCCAGGGAGGTCCTCGACCGGAAAATATGGTTCAGACACTGCTGCTGCTATGTTACTGTTTTTAAAAAATCCTGAATAACTTACGTCTTTCTTAAATTTAATGATGACTGACTGCGGCTCTAGTGTGACGCTTGCTTTTATAATTTCCGACTGGTGGACAGGGCTGGTGGGCTGACTGCTGGAGTCGTCTCTGCTTGTTATCGGGCTAGTGGCTGAGGGAAATATGGTAGCTTTACTGGCGGTAAATATTCTGGTCTCTATTGATGCTCACTGGATGGCTCAAGACTCACAACTGATCTTACTGCCTTGAAGGCTCCCTTTTTATATGCGCGGCTTACTATGATGTCGGCAAAGTTAACCTAATGACAAGTTAGGAAGCAGACGAGATTTCCGAGTGTTTTACATTTAAAATGCACACGGCAAGAAAAGGAAGAAAGAAGGGAAAAAGAATCGAAAAAAAATCAAACTCTCTTTAAAACTTTTATGAATAAAGATAAAAAATGAATGTGCATGCAACGAAACAGAATGGCAAATGTTTCATTTTCGTAAATAAATGAAAACGGGCGAAGTTTTCACGTTTTACTCTCATCAAATGTTCCCGCACTTTTGTGAAAACCGGTTTTTACTGAAAAATTGAGAGAATCGGCCAATATTTTTTATAGCATGGCTTAGCATGGTTAGTGTAATTTCTATGCTAATTCAGCAGCACTTCTGTTTACATTCGTTTTGCTGTGAAGAGATTATGTGGGAGAAATTCTTGCTGGATTCTCTGATATTTTCAGGAAAAAAGAGAATTTCATTCGAGAGGAATTTTGCATCTGCTTTCAGCATCTGGGCCAAAGCGAAATTAGTCTGTTTCTTAAAAATAGGAGGCAGTGTGACCTGATGTACATTATTATGAATAGTTTGATAGGATTTTGAGGGATTTAATAAGATTTTGTCTTTCACGTAATCCTACGTTCTCTCGATTTTTGTTTTTAACCCGTTATCTCAGTTGCACTGCAATAATGCATAGCCACGTTCTTTTCCCTCATTCATGCAAAAGACGAAAGCAGATGAAATTACTTGTTTCGTTCTAAAAAACACCAGAAATTTTCCAAATCTGCTCTACAGCTTCTTAACATGTCATTAGGTTAACTTATGATGTCGGCTGGTGTGCCAACCGAGAAGCGCCGTCATCGGTTGGTAATCTGTGGAGAAGTGATTATCAGTGCATGCTCACGTGAATAATTTATATGGTAGGTAGACTTAGTTATACGATGGCTGCGTCATCTCCCGAAGATGAACTAACATTCGATTCTGATTTGCTTATCCAATGTTAGTAGCTGTTCAGAATCCGAAGCTAGAAAAGACAGTTTCGTTATGTTGGTTCTAAAGTCCACCGTATAATACTGATATTCATTCTCTATGTCACTAATGCTTATTTTTGATTTCTCGGTTGTCTGCTTAGAGAGCTGCTCGGAGTGCACAGTACAAATTTCATATTCTTTTTCTTTCACATGTTCTAATTTGAACCGTTCCAGATTCATGTTCCTTCACTGTCTACGTCATTATCGCTTTTAGTAGTAAAGAATTCAATTTATATTTAAACATTTTTACGGTAATTTAAACTGTAGTAGCAAAAAAGAAAGATAAAATCCTCAAAATGGGTACGTAACTCTAATTGCTTTGATAATCTCAAAACTCGTCACCAAACATGTAATGCAATTTCTGAACAAAAGCGCACTACATACACACAAAATTCTAATGAAGAGCTTTGATAGAGCATTTTACACACAGGCAGTTTGAAAACGCATTCTTACTATGCGTTGTCATAGCCCAAGTTTAATGATTGGATGAGAACACATAAATGAGTTCATAATCCATGGTGAACGATTTCTTGGAACGCATATATGGGTTCATAGCGCTGAAAGAGTTAATTTTCATGAACAAGATATTGATGAAGTGTTCTATTAAACAAGTAGAAAAGCTTGAATTGGTCTAAGACTATTTATGAATGCCCATATGAAATTTTGTATGGTCACCTATCTGTGCAAGTTTGATTTTTTAAGTGGTTTTTCGCATATATTTCTACAACGGTTCGTCAGACAGAAACAATGATAATAACAAATTTTATACGATTTCGTATTCTGAAGAAGATTTTAGTACTATAAAAATGTCTAGGACTGATCATTTTCACAGTATGCGTAAAAAACCTAAATTTTTATATGACAACACCAAAAACGGGTTGTCCGATTTAGTCCATTTTTAATTTTTTGATGTTATTACTATGAAAACAGCATATACCAAATGTTACCTCTCTATGTCGACGCGTACTCAGGCAGTGTTAAAATATATAGTGGACAACGAAATCTTTGTATGGCAACCCCACGCAATAGTTACCCGATTTTACTTTTTTTTTTCTAAAGCCCGTGTACAAAAGTTCGGCTCTCTAAGTATACGCGTTCTCATCAGCCAGACAGACAGACAGACAGACAGACAGACAGACAGACGGACGAACGGACATGCAAAAATCGAAATAACTTTCATTATTATGCGTGGGTGTCCAATGCATCATTATTTCTGTGCTTTACAAACGGAATGACAAACTTATAGATTTCATCTAGGGTATAAAAATACAAAATGTAATCTGCATATTACTATGTTTCCTTGAGCGAGAATTGTGTTATAGTTGAGTTGCGTTAAATTTTGTTGGCTGACTTAACTCGATGCCGCTTCTATGAACGGGTTTTGAGTTGAGTTTATCGCTGAAATATCGCGCACAAAGCTGCCAGATTTGTATTGGATAAAAAACCCATCCTCACTTTTTTAACAAATAATTACACAAAACCCAACTCAACTCGACTGGTTTCGTAGAGTTAATATGGATTGAAGGAAACTCAACTCAATTCTCGTTTCCATGAGCACCAATTCGTCAGATTCAATTCGGATTAAACTCCGCATGGAAACATAGTAACTTACTACGTATCGCATTTCTGATTTTTCGGACGCGTTATATTCGTCGTCATTGGAACCACTTGGACTTGGTTCCTCTTGTCCGTAGTAAAGTAGTAATAAAAGATCGTAGTTTAGTAAATTTCTTCAGTAGAGATTCCAGATATTTTCGATTTATTAACTTATTTTAATGTAAGCGCAGAAAATGCACCAATGGACAATTTAATAAAATAAAAATAAAAATAATAAAAATATGACAAAGGAAAATCTTTTAGATCCTTCTAGGAATTTTTATATTTTATGGCCCTTCTGGCAGTTTAGTAAAATGCTCAAAGTGCGCCGCCTGAGATTACTGGAATAAGGGTTTAAGCAATTAGTTAAATAGATTGTTCAGGGGACAATATGTTCCCCTGAAAGAAAATGTTTTTAGTTTCGATGTTCGTGGCAGTGAAACCAGGCTGGTTAATTTTGATAGTTATTATTCTATTACCTTTAAAATAAAATTTTTAAGAGAAGATTTTTCGAGTTTTTAGTTCAGAAGTGGGATTAAGATCCCGTTATCGCAAAGAAAAATAGATAAACAATCGTTAAACCGTGATAAAAAAAAAGAAAAAAAAGGTGTTTTTTACTATACAATGGGGCCAGAGAAAAAAAGGCGATCGGTGGATAGTGATAGTGCTTCCTCCGGGTATGAACGACAATCGCGTAGTAGATATAGATACAACCGATATTAATGCTCGAGGCGCGAAAGAAGTAAATCTCCCAGGAATGAACGTCTTTCCAAATTCATACCGCCAGAACGTGAGTACGACAGTAATCATAACGCAAATTCGCGTCTTGAACGCCTTGAAAGTTTGGTGGAAGTTTTAGTAAAAAGGAATACCGAGAATGCCGTACATGAGAGAAGCTCTGTTAGGTATACCGTAAGAAGCGATTGCATTCCGGAATTTGAGCCTGGTAGTCCAAGTTTAAATGCTAGTGGATGGCTACAGAAAATTGAACAACTTGCTGCCATTAATGACTGGGATGATAGAACAACCATCTATCACATGCAAAATCGATTATCAGGATTAGCCAAAAATTGGTACACCAATTTGAATTCCTACGATAGGGCTTGGAGCGAGTGGAAAGATTTAATAATAAAATCCTTCCCCGATTATAATAGCTTCGCTTTGTCTTTAAGAAAGTTGGTTAATCGTACTAAAGAAAGTAATGAGACCATGACAGAGTATTACTTTGCGAAAATAAATCTTTTACAAACTTGTAACATAACCGGAAAAGATGCAGTATCTTGCCTAATTGATGGCATACATGATGCAACAATTCAAACTAGTGCGCGTGCAGGACGTTATAATACACCTGAAGAGTTATATAGTGACTTTTTGGCTAGTGTTAGTTTAACAGAAAAGCGCTCTTCCGATACTTACTCGCATGACAAGAAATGGTCAAAGTCAAAAGTATAGTAGAAAGAAGAGATTAAGCTTTTCGTAAAAGCGATGTCAGTACGGAAATAAAATGTTTGAACTGCAATGAAAAGGGACATATATCGACAAAATGTAGCAAACCAAGAATTGAATGGAAAAATTGCAACCGTTTGGGACACACTACAAATAATTGTTCACGACCAAAAAAAAAAAAACAACTATGAAATACTTAAAAATGGCTCGAAAAATAAAAATGAGTGTTATTTTATTGACTGTGGAGAAAAATTGGCGGGTATATTGACACAGGATGTTGTGCGGTGTTAATAAAAGAAATATTCGCGTTTGAATTAAACCTACAAATAAAACCGTGTACTCTTTCTATAACCGGATATGAAGGTGCGTCAATAAAAGTTCTCGGTATCGCGGACATAAAGTTAAAAATGGACGTCGCTCAGGCGAAAATAGAAGCATTAGTGGTACCTGATACAGCTCAAAGTGTTCCGGTGTTAATTGGACAAACATTCCTGAATGAAGAAAGTGTTACAATGGTGGTTCAAGGAAATAAGGTCCGTGTTTTCAATAAAAACGGGCTAAGTCTCCCGCAAATCAACGATCTGCCTGTTGCATAAGTTGCATTGTCGGAAAAAAGTGCTAGTGTGATTCCTCCAAATTCAACCGGAGTTATCGAAGTGGAAAGTGTCACGAATAAAGATGTCTTTATAGAATCGTGTTATAGGCCTGTTCCGAATGGTGAATACTGGATTACAGGATGCGTTACGAAAGGCAACCAAGGATTAGTTTCAATTGCAAACATCTCGAAACTTCCTATTAAATTCAAGGAAAATCAAATTGTCGCAAGAGGATCGTATTGTGAAGAAGATTTAACAGAGGGAGCAGAAACCGTAAATAATTTTTTCATTAAAGGTAGACATACTAGTTCCTTTCCGATTAGAAGATATCGAAAGTCAAATAAATATAGAAATAGATGCATTAATCAAAGCAAGACTATTAGAACTTATAAATGGTTATCGATGTTGTTTTGCACAAAATTTGAAAGAACTAGGAAAATCACAGACATCCAAAATGAAAATAAAATTATTGAATGATACGCCAGTCGTTTATAAACCGTACCGACTGTCCTACTCCGAACGAGAATCAGTCAGAAATATCGTCGACGAATTATTAGAGAACAACATTATAAGGCAATCTTGTTCACCATTCAGTAGTCCTACTCTTTTAGTTAGAAAGAAGACGGGTGAGTACAGAATGTGTGTGGACTACAGAAAGTTGAACGTAAACACCATAAAGAATCGGTATCCGATTCCTAGAATCGATGACCAAATAGAACGATTGAAAGGCTGTAATTTCTTTACAAGCTTAGACCTTACAAGTGGGTATTTTCAAATCCCAATCAGTGAAGACTCCATTGAGAAGACTACGTTTATTACTCCAGACGGTCATTACGAGTATCTACGTATACCTTTTGGTCTAGCCAATGCTCCGGCCGTCTTTCAGAGAACAATAAATGCCGCGTTGGGTCCATTACGCTTTACGACAGCGTTAGCTTATATGGACGATGTACTGGTACCAACGACAGACATTTAAAATGGATTCAAAGCATTGGAGCAAGTTTTTAAGTGTATAAGGGATGCTAATTTGACACTGAGATTAGATAAATGTTTCTTCTTTAAAAAGAAAATTGATTGTCTTGGCTATGAAATAGGTTCTGAAGGTATCCAGCCCAGTAGTAACAAGATTTCCGCTGTTTCCAATTATCCCAAGCCTAAAAGTGTACACCAGGCCTGCCAATTTCTAGGATTGGCGAGCTATTTTCGGAAATTCATCTGTAACTTTGCTGTACTTTTAACACGTTGACGCTCACTTTGAAATCGATGATGGACTACAAAAACGACTTTGCGGCTATGCACGTCGTTAAATTCTACGAGCACATTTTTCGACATCTTTTTCTAATTCTGGGAATAACTGAAATAGAGGACTATATTAATTATTAAGAAATATTTCATGATTCATTCTTAGAACAAGATTGAAGAAATATGAAACAAATGGATTTAATAGTGATATACAGTTTAATAATTTATTTAGACTGCTAAGAATATAGGACGGCTATAGCAGTCATTTGAATCTGTAAGCACTAGCGTTGGACGGCTATAGACATCACTTACGTCAACGTGTTAAAAAAGAATTGCAAGTTCAAATGGGAATACGAGCAGGAAAATGCTTTTGTCACACTGAAGAATAAGTTAACTGAACGACCCCTTCTTTCCCTGTACGATAATAGCGCTCGCACTGAACTGCATACAGATGCATCTAAATCTGGACTCGCAGGCACTTTAATGCAAGAAGAATTAAACGGAAAACTGAAGCCTATTGCATATTATAGTAGGATAATGTTGGACATTTTTCACTGGAAAAGACCGTCGAATATATTACGAGGAAATACTGGTTCGCCTCAATGCGAAAATACGTCAAAAATTATATCGACCGCTGTCTCGGCTGTCTCTATAATAAAGTTCCAGCAGGTAAAGTTCCTGGGTATCTTAACGTTATTGATAAAATAAACGTCCCGATGCACACAGTGCATATGGATATGGACCATCTTGGGCCCTTTGTGAGCAGTTCACGGGGAAACACGCACCTTTTGTTAATAATAGATGGATTTACGAAATTCGTCTTCATGAAACCTGTTGCAAATACAAGAGTCGGTCCTGTTATCAAAACGTTTGATGATAATTTCAATACATTCGGAATCCCAAACCGTATTGTCTGCTACAGAGGTACGTGTTTTACAAGTGAAAAGTTCACCGAATTCTGCAGGCATAAAACGAATATTGAATGCAACAGCTACCCCGAGAGCCAATGGACAAGCTGAGCATTATAATCGAACGATTTTGACTTCTATTGCTGCGTCCAACGAGGACGAGACTAAATGGGACAAAGTTGTTGACTCCATACGTTGGGGGTTGAATATAACGCTTAATAAGACAACGGGAAAGTCCGTTTATGAAATGCTGCTGGGTTACGTACCACACAGCGCTAACGAAGTATTTCTGTCAAACGAGGTATGTGAAGAAGAGCATAAAGACGTGCAAGAAATAAGAAAGGAAGCGTCCTTATCAATTAAAAAGCAGCAAACTTTGCAAAAGAAATAGTATGATCAAAAGAGATCTAAGCCCCATATTTACAAAGTAGGGCAATACGTTGTAGTAAAAAAGGCTAAGGAATCAAACGACGGAGCTAGTAGGAAGCTACTGCCCAAATATATTGGCCCCTATGTGTTGGCTAAAGTTTTAAACTATGACCGATATGTCATTGAAGACTTACCAGGCTCCACAAGATCTAGACGAAAGTACAGTGGAATAGCTCCTGAAGACAAACTGAAACCGTATAAGGTTCAAAGTGATACCGACGATACGGACGTTGACATAAACTATGACACGATTTAATTAGATCAGTAAATAATTACTCTTCTCTCTTTTCGTCTAGCGAAATGGTTAGCGCCACGAGGACGAGGCGAAGTGCAGCGTGGCCGAGCTGTATGCGCAGAAAATGCACCAACGGACAATTTCATAAAATAAAAATAAAAATAATAAAAATAAGACAAAGGAAAACCTTTTAGATCCTTCTAGGAATTTTTATATTTTATGGCCCTTCTGGCAGTTTAGTAAAATGCTCAAAGTGCGCCGCCTGAGATTACTGGAATAAGGGTTTAAGCAATTAGCTAAATATATTGTTCAGGGGACAATATGTTCGACTGAAAGAAAATGTTTTTAGTTTCGATGTTCGTGGCAGTGAAACCAGGCTGGTTAATTTTGATAGTTATTATTCTATAAGAGAGTGTATTACATTTAAAAATAGAATTTGTATAAGAAGATTTTTCGAGTTTTTATTAATTTACTTCGAAATGCTAATTTTTTAACTGTCATGATTTGCACGAGGGTCTACAGATTTATAGTTCTAGTAGTTTACGGCTTCGGATGTGACACACATTGTTAGTTACTTATCAGTTTCGTTGGGCTTCAGGCGGGCTGCAAATGTTACTGAATGCCTGAATGAGTATCACAAGGAAATAGTACCGAGAACTTTTTTTTGATAATTTATTATTAGGAACAATATTTCAATATTACGAATTAATATTGCTAAAAATGTCATTAAGTATTACATGAAACATATAAATCTTTATATTGATTAAAAAAAAAACGAGAATATAGTAAAAAAAAAGATTAAAGTAAAATTCTAGTAAAATAAAGGCAAGTAACTTTAAACACATTTCACAATAAAAGACTTCACTTTATATTTTAAATGATCCCCAGGTTGCCTGTCTTTAACACCACCACAATAAGCAGAAAATGACAGTCTTGCTAACATACTGTTTTTCTCTGACAATTAACAAGAACAAACGGAGATAATTAACACTTGTTTTCCCTGTCTTTAATGCCGAAGCCACATATCTACAGGAAAAAAGCGAGACCACGCCAGAGTAGGAATAAGGGTGGTTATATGTAGCTCGTTTGTAGAAATGAACTTAATATAAATTCCATTCTTCTTAAGTTGCTCTCACGTTAATAATTTGACATTTTTACTCACGATCTTCAACCTCCCTTATTCCCCTGTTTATTGTTCAGATAATTAACGCACACACTTTATTGTTCCATGCTTAAAATGTTTTTATTTTAATTTGCTGTGTTTATAAATCAATTTCCCTGAATTTAAATGAAAAATTGTGTTCGTGTAATACCAGTCAAACAGGTATTGGGATGAATTTATAAAGCGTAATAAAATTAAATTGGAAATACTTATTTGCGTGTGTGTACTGAGTTTTTTCATGCTTCTATTTCCTCGCCTTTGAGAATGATTTGAGCTAACCAGTTGACATTTTGTACAGAAAAATTTTGTGAGAAAAATAAGTTCACAATATTCATATTTGGATATTTCTTTCGAATGCTTGAGAGCTGAAAATTTGCAGAATTTTTCACATGAACGACTGTCTTTGCGAAAGACAACAATTTGTTTCACTCGACCGCGACTACAACAAACATTTTATGGAGTACATTAATAGCGTGTTTTAGTACTTCCTTTTAAAAAAGCTCAAGAAACAAGGAAGACGATCTTGGGTACACCCTTTACTAGCTGCCTATCTTTTAAAAGGGAAATTTCACAGGATTTCGGGGATCAGGTCCACCTTCACCGCATCTGTAGCACTTTGTGTCTTCATTTTTACCTTTATTTATCCTTGGTTCCGAGTTCTGCCTTCTGTATGGTTGATATCGTATGTAGGATGAACAACCTCCTGCCTCTCTTTATGCTTCTTAATGTTTCTTCTTACCGAAAACAATACTCTATTCTGTTCCTGTAATTCCATCTCTTCAACCATTTTTATTCTTTCCAATAATTCCTTCAAATTGATACAATTCGCTGCCATTAGAGTATTAATTACATTCCTATCAATCAAACCCGTACTTATATATCTTATAATGGTTTTCTCAGTTAAATGGATTCTTTTTCCCATGTTGAAGCATCTTCTTCGGACGGAAAACTCTCTAAAGATTGAGGTTTTATGCTCCCGGAGTTATTCCTTTTAAGTCTCGGATTTTTTTCTTTAATACTTCTAATTCCCTTTCTAAATAGTTAAGTTCACTTACCGATGATAAGTCATTTGATGCTCCTGATGATTGAATATCCTCATTATCTTCTTCTTCCCAATCATCACTATTTACGGAAGGCAACAGTAACTTCCTTTTTTTTCGCACTAGTATGTTTTTTTTCCAAATTGCTTAACTTACTCAAGTTCACGAAATCACGACCACTGCTTTCACTTCGATCTCACTGTGTTTCTGTATCACTTTAATATATATTCACGATTTTGTTTTATAATTTATCCACAACCCTGTATTTAACCAAAATTTATGGAGCTTTTTGCGCTTATACCTTACACTTGAAACTGTAGTACCTGCCTAATTTTTATACCCTAGATGAAATCTAAGGGGTATACTAAGTTTGTCATTCGGTGTGTAACACCTCGAAATAATGATGGTAGAGCAAAATGGATTGGACACCCATTCATAATATTAAAAGTTATTTTGATTTTTGCATGTCCGTCTGTCCGTCCGTCCGTCCGTCCGTCCGTCCGTGCGCACGATAACTCGAGAACGCGTATACTTAGAGAGCTGAAATTTTGTACATGGACTTTAAAAAAAAAAGTAAAATTAAGTTCGAAAATGAGACAAATCGGGCAACTCCTTCGTAGGGTTGCCATATAAAAATTTCGTTTTCCGCTATATATTTGGACACTGCCTGAGAACACGTCGACGTAGAGAGCTGAAATTTTGTACATGATGTTTTTACTACATTAGCAATTAAAATGTCTGAAATGGACTAAATCGGGCAACTCCTTCTTGGTGTTGCCATATAAAAATTTAGGTTTTTTACGTATACTTTGAAAACGATAAGTTCAAGACATTTTTATTGTACTAAAAACCTCTGCAGAATACGAAATCCTATAAAATTGATTATAATCATTTTTTCTGTGCGACAAACTGTTCTAGAAATATATGCGAAAAACAACTTCAAAATCAAACTTGAATAGATCGGTGACCATACGAAATTTAATACGGGCATTCATCTAGGGTATCATAAGAATTGGTCTTAGACCAATTCTAGCTTTTTTACTTGTTAATATTAATTTGAATCAAGACCAACTCAACCGCACGCCCGTTGACAAATTACCGCCTGTGCTACTCTATTCGACCACGAGGAACGAACTGACTTGTGTACCTTCTCTGGGGTTCCCTGTTTCATACCTTATTTCCTTATTTTAAGCCTAGGATAGCTAACCCTGCATCTGTATTTCGATGCCTGCACTACACGTACTTAAGATATAGCAGCCTACATACCTAAATCCTTAACTGGAGCCAGTATTTATTACCTCCTAACAGATATTCCTAGCTAATGGCCTGCGAAACCCTAGTTCTCTTAACGTAACTATCTACATCTGTGCTAATCCTGTCGATCTATTGCCCGTACGATTGAGAAGGTCATATAACCTCATATTGTCGTCGCTTTTAATTGTGTGCTTTTCTTAGGAATTGTCGCCAGATGGGATTTGTTTGACGACAATTCTTACACTATTATGATTTCATAATTAAGATAAATATCTTCATTCAAATTTTCTTGAAACGTAATACATAGGTACATATTAATATGAATTAAACAACCAGTTCGTTTACATGAATACTTGAAGTAAACTTGAAGTATGCTTGAAGTATTCAAAATATCATGAAAAGGCTCATTCAACGCGTAAATTTCAAGTCAAGTAATTGGAATTAATTCAATCAACCGCCCTACCTGAGCTTAGCCGCAAGCGTTATCTTTTTGGCAAGATATCCTCATCCTCTGAGCATTTTTCTGCATTATCTTCAGATCCATGCTCTACCTTTTGCAAAAAATCTGATATTTTAGATTGTTTGCTTTTTGTTAACATATCTTTATAAATTTCCTTATATGGTGCTAAGGACTTATGAAGTTCTCTTTTAAACTTTGTGCTACTTTCGTTCGAAAGATCTTCATTTACAAAATATGACTCTAACTGTTCGGCTAAGCCTAGGCCTTCCTTTATGCTTTATAGAGTAAACTTTTTAACTTCTACGTCTTCACGTATCCTATCATCCTCTGAATTATAATTAATTCCATATATCTGTTTTACCAAACCTTCTTCATCAATTTCTTCTTCCACCAGTAATTCTTGGATATCTTGTGCAGTCATATCATCAAAGCTTTCCTCTCCTAGAACCTTAGCGACTTCTACTACTGCATCCATTCTGTTTTCTGCTGTCTCGATCAAATTTTCACTTTCAATTGACTCCGGCCATACTTTTTTCCAACAACCATTTAATGTCGTCGATTTTATTTCTCTGATAGATAAGTTTATTAGATTAATGCAGTCCAAAATTATAAAGACTTTCCACGCCTCCCTGACGCCCATAGATTCATCATCGATTTTGCTCAAAACCCATTGTAATGATCTTCTTATGTAATTGGTTTTAAATGTAGATATAATTCCCTTATCTAGCGGTTGAAGTAAAGCAGTTGTATTTTGATATTTGGGTTATTTAAAAGTAGCGGATGGCATTATCCAATATAAGTAGATCTTTAAAATCTAAATTTTCTGTTTTAAGTAATTTTCCACACGTGGTACAAAACAGTATAAATACCATTTCTTAAATAATACAGTAGTCATCCAAGCTTTTTATTTGCTGTCCAGTATACCGGTAAATTACTTTTATCTAGGTTTTTCATTACTCGAGGATTGAGTGATTTATAAACCAGCATTTTTACCATGTGATCTGAATTACTGTACATAGGTAATGTTACACGGTTTTTTGATACCTTGAAACCCGGCGGAGCTTTTTCGTCTTTTCAATTCCATTGGATAAATTTCGGCGGCTTATTTATCGGCTAATACACTTTCACCTTCTATTTTTAGGTTGTGTAATGATAAGCGTTTTCCCATATGATCAAACCACCCTTTGCTGACTACAAAATCTGGATTAGTAGCGGTTTCTCCATTTTCCTTTAACAAGTCGTAAATTTTGAAGGCTTTTTGTTTAACAATATTGGTGTTCAGTGGAATTCGTTTCTTTGAACAGTCTTCAATCCAGAAGCTAAAAGCTTTTCCTTTTACTCAATTATTGCTGTCCTAGGACAAGATGTCATGTTTGAGGAGGTAGAACAGCCTGCCGCAACGGAGTTCCTAATTTTCTGTTCATTTTCCCTTATAGTCCGTATTGTCGCTTCATTTAAAACCAGCAATTTCGCATTATATGATATCTTTTTGCCCTTTTTGAACCGATCTAAAATTTGTAATTTTGTTTCCAAGGATAAGAAATGTGTTTTAAGAGACATTTTTCTATTTTCGCCAGACATAGCTTAGGGCTACAGATTAATTCATAAAAATAAAAAGATAATTATTATTTCATTAAAAGAGGTTGAGTAGGTTCTACTTACCCGAAAATTTATAATCTACAGAGAGACACAATTTTAAAGTCTTAAAATTTACTTAAGTATTAATAGTTCACGAAAATTGTGCTGGAAAATTTGTTAGTATGTACGTACATACGTGTTCGAATGAAAAATGTCAAATGAGGTATCTTTTGCTCTTAAAAACTTTATCACGTTTATTGAGCTGCTGTATGAGTATTTCCCTAATTTAAAATTAGATAAAGTTCGATTTTATTAGTTTCTATTGTTATACGAGGGTTTTACTCAATTCGCGAACCGTGTTTTACGGGGATGTTCCCGTGCTATAGAAGTGCCGTGTTATACGGGGATGTTTCCAATTCTCAAACCGTGTTAGAGTGAAACCGTGCTATAGAAGTGCCGCGTTGTACGGGGCTTACCTGTAACCCTATTCATTAGCAAAAGTAAGCGACAGCAAATTTGAGTCACGCGTCTTGTCCTTGTTGCTCGATGAAAAGGGGAGGTGCCGGTTTTTAAAAGTCCAATAAAATTGAACAAATTTATTTTTAAGTTTAAAATATTAAAAAAAGAAAAAATCACAAGTCCCCTTAATAAATAATACTAAATCAATAATTCAACAACTTAAATCTACAAATAATACAATAAAATTCAAAATAAAATTGGAGAAAAGTTTGAATTAATTTTTGGGTTCTCCATAGCTCTCTGGTGCTGGAAAGAGAAAGACTTGGTATTAATTTGGTGGAATTAAACTCTTACAGCGTTAAAATTATGCTTTTGAAATAGGACAGAATTAAACTTCTGTTGAGGAATTGGAAAACAGAATAAGCTTCTGCGTTATTTATATGGAAACAGAATTAAACTCGTGCAATCAGTTTAGGAGACAGAATTAGAATGCTGTATTTAGAATAGTAAAACAGAATACAGCTTCTGTGATAAAGATACGAATTTAAAATTAGGCCTTGAACTCAGGTTGGGAATGCTCAGATTTAACTCTGAACGAGGAATAGTCAGATTAAACTCTTAGCTAAGAATGGTGTTTTTTCAGCTCGTCGGCTTTTTATACATGCTGTAGCCTGCTCTTACCTCTTTTTCGCTTTGATGTTCCCTCTTGGCAAAGCTCGTTCCACTTATGTGATTTCAGTGGTAATTGACAGAAAAAAATGTAAACATTCGGATGGGAGTGGGATTTTGGTAAGTTTGTTTTGATTTTAAGTTTTTTATATATCGTAATGGTAATAAATTTTATATGTCTCAGCTGACGAATGTTGTTGAAGGAAAGTTATAAGAGGACTGAACATGTAATATGGTCTTGTATAAATTTACGATTTTTTGATGGAAGATGTGTACTTTTCCCTTTTCTTTGATGATAACTCCAACCAATTCAAATTAACAATTTCCAACAATTCTTCTGTATTTAGTAAAATATAAATAAAAGATAAAAAAAATCAAAAAAAAATCGCATCACTATTTGGCACGCTTGTCAACTTTCAAAACTGAAGTAAATTTTGGCGGGTTTTGGAATTCTTTATATTCAAAAGAAACGGGATATTTTGAAACTTCGGTGCTTCCGAAGGGGGAATTACCTATTATTGTTAGGATATGTTGGTGGAAAGAAAGGGGTAAATCTTTGAAATTGAGATCACTGGAAAATAATAAATTACTCATTGAAAAACGGAAAATTTCCTGATATTTGAAAGAATGGAATATCCTTAATTGATGATGATACTTTGATATATATATGTGGGCGGAATATTGATGAGATGTTTAGAATGTTAAATGAGATCTAGTAAAGTTGAAGAGTGATTGATAATGAACAAACTAAAATTGAAATTCTAAATCTAGGTTTATGGAGCTCAACATCAGTTATTATTGAGTGTTGATAGATCAGAACTGGGATGTGTCAACATTTTTAAATATCTCGGAGTATTGTTAGACAATAATTTAAAATTTAAAGACAATACATACAAATAACATATAGTTACGTCTAATACAAAGGGAAAAGTGACATCGAATAAAAGCGGAATCTTCACGTAAGTTCGGAGAATCCATGTTTTTGGAGTGGATTTTGCGAGGTTCTGAAGAATTTGTAGAGCATAAATACTGCACTAAATGTCACCGCCAGGAGCGAGTGTTGTCTCAGACGCTAAATAGACGAAGGTGTTCAAATTGTGCTTAGATAATTTAAAGAATGTTGCCAGCAATAATTAAAGTAGATTTGATATGTAATTGTTTGTGAATTTTACAAAAGTAAACAGTATGGTGAAATAAAGAGAATTTGTGCATTATTTCTACATATAATATTGTGTTTTGAATAATGAACAAAAGCCACTCACCCAGCAATATATAAAATACTGTATACCTTGACGAGATCCTGATTTTTGGGGATAGCATAAGCAACATCATTATACATTGATGACGGTATGCCCAACACTGAAGGATCTTGGCTTATTAGTCGAGAAAGAAGAATGCCAGTTATTTAGAGACACCATTAATTTCCCACTATTTGAAATAAGTAAAGACAGCATACGTTCTGGTAGTAGTACCGTGAAAGCTCTTTTAAAGCAGACTCGGATAAAGGGAGGGGAGGGAGAGGGGCGATCAGGTCGATCATCCCGCCCCCTAGAGTACTAATAAAATCAAAACTTATACTTTAATTAAATGAAATAAAACATATAAAAAAATATGTTTAAAAAATACTGCTTCTAATCTGCGCAAAAAAAATAGACAACAATTTCCCACTTCACTAAATGAATTTTGAAATCATATTACTAGTCCAGTTATTTTGCACTTTTGAAAATGAGGTGAACCGACCAAGCTGATTTTGGGATATTGTGAAGGCTTAGAAAAGCTTAACTTGAAAATGTCGACTAAGATTTCTTATGAGCTTTTTCCGCCATCTTTAAAAAAAGGGTAAATTTGGCATTTTTACGATAACTCGGCTCTCCGCCATGATACGAAAATTATGATTGTATACTTTTTTGTTGATTTTTTTACGGTGTATAATTTAAGTGGTATGAATTTTTCACTTAGCGTTGATCGTTGTTAAGATATCGGAGGAGAAAGTAAAAAAATAAGAGACTGTAACTTGGTATATGCTATTTTTTCTGTTATAATGACTGGACTATACAATTATATATAAATTTTAAAAATTTCATGCCATACAAAGATACGATAATAAAGTCTGAGCAGTTTAAAATTTAATACTACAGTGAATAACGAAAATAAAATTTTGAATGCCTAAAATATTTATTAAATTACAGTTTCTGCCCACGCCTTGCTTTCTTTACCTTGAAAATTTTAAAATTTATATAGAAATGTAATATAATTTGAAAATTTAATTAAATGCAAAATGAAGGAAAACTCTACTCATTAAATAAAGTGAAAAATATTTTCTATTTTTAGTGTGATTCAAAATCCAAAGCTTTTTTTAAAAAGTTTTTGTTTCATATTTATTATTTTTTTTTTAGTCTTAAATTATTTTTAGAAAATTTTAAATTATACTCAGGAAAATATTTTTACCTGAAGTGAGTGGTAACAGTTTGTGCCACAAAACTTAGGTATTTTTTCGTAAGATTAGGTTTTTATCCCTAAAACGCATGTAAGTTTTTCTCCCTAAGGTGTAGGGAATTTTCTTATTTCTTTTGTTTTTTGTTCTTTCCCTAAAATGTAGTGAATATTCCCTAAAACGTAGGGAATAGGTAAAAGCAATAGTTTTTATACACTGTAGTTACTGGTGTAGGTACTACACCTTTAAAAAACAAAAGAATGAGCTGAATAATTCATTCCTTATGCGCCATACTACCATATATGTTTTTTTTTATTAATTATTACAATGATTGCGACACAAAATTGTCGTCGTCGTTTGTCGCAGACGTAATACAAAGAGTGCGACATTGTCGTCGTAATTTCAAGATAGATGAGTTGAGTTTTGCTTTTTTGGGACTTCTACAGGACATTTTTCAATTTTTTTAAGAATAAGTATAAGTTGTGTTTAAAGCTTATATGCATTTATGCCAGATTTAAAAGAAAGATGCTCGAAATTTACCAACAGATGAACTGTCAAGCACAAATGTCGCAATGCGCAACGACAAATTTAGAAATTTGCTCTACTTTTTGACGACGACATTATCGTGTCGCAGCATTTGCTATGCCCTAATATCTTAGCATGTATTCGAAAATTATTTTGGCATGTCGCTGTCATTGTATTTCAGCCTATATAGTTAGCACGCTCAAACAAAGTAGTAAAAAAACCATATATGACTTGTTTTCAAAAACAATGTGTGAATTATATTAACGAAAATATATTTGTAAGTGTTCAATAAAAAATGTAGAATAATACCCAATTTATTGAATATTCTTTTCTTTATATCCGAAAAAGCTTAACATTTCGAGAATTTATGTACTAAATAGGTTTTCTGGTGCCAAATGTCTAAATACATTGAATGTTCCATTGATTTGGGGAAATTAAACTGATTTTTCCTTTCTATCAGAGAAACTGATATTTGTTTTTAAGAAAAAAACGTCTCTTAAATTTAATGAATTGTCCTCCTGTTTTTACTGTGTATCTTTATGGAATTTTTAGCACAAGAAAATTTTTTGCATTTTTTGGCGAGCGAACGCTTGCAAAAGCCCGGTATATTTTGACGATAAGTAGTATGTTGGGAAATTCATCATAGCCGGGATAATTAATATTAGATTCAGTTTCCTGCAACTATTTAGTTAAAAGCAAAGAAGCTATACATACATATGTATATTAACCGTACCAAATTAGCACTCTTTGAATATTTCTTTAACAAAGTATAGATGTAAAAAGTAAATATTGGAAAAAAATTTAAAAACTTTGCCTTTAATTTACAAAAAATTGCAGCCGAGTTCAATATATTGTCTTTCTAATGGTGTTAAAAAAATATCATGTATAACAAAGTTATGGAAATTATGGTGTTTGAACGAAATTCAAGCTACACAATAAAATTTTTTTTCCTAAAGTGAATGGGAACAATTTGTGCCACATAGCTTAGATATTTTTCGATAAGTTTAGGGAAAGCTCCAACGTAAATAGTTTAGGTTTTAATCCCTAAATTGCAGGTCGGTTTTTCTCTTAAGAGGAGTCAGTGCTCAGCAAAAGTTTAAAATTAGATACCAGCAATCCTGTAGGGGATAAAATTTACTATTCTTAGGTTTGTGTTCTGAAAGTGAGAAAATTCATTTAAAATTAGCCTCCACCTAGACCAAAAGTCACATTCGAGACATCTCGCGTCAAAGACAGAAGCCTAACATACGACAATTTAAGATGAAAATGAAAATTTGCAGTTCAAAGAAATTGAAATTTTTTAACGAGAATTAACTCTCCTAAATTTTTTTTTGCACATAAATGTTAAATATACTATTTTGCTTTGTATTTCTACAGCTTTCAATAAAATATTGCAATTTTTGCAATAAGTACTATTAGAGTGAAATAATTATAAAAGCGCCACTAAAAATGAAAAACTCGACGTTATTTGCTAGATCTAGGCTTTATCTTTCTAAAATAGTCACAATCTAAAGAATCGAGATTACCTGCTAACAGGAATTTGATTTAAAAAACTTCAACTTTTACCATGTTTTACAAGTTTCAGAGCTAATATCACCATTCCCGTAATTTTTTTTTAGTTTTCTCGACGTTATTTACTAGACTTCTTCGTTACCTTTATTCTGCTACAAATAGTTTGCCAGAAATTTGCATTGAAAAATGGATGAAATTCCCTAAAATGGAGGGATTTTTCAATTTTTTTTTTTTTTTTTTAGGAAATATTCCCCTGTATGGAATAGGTGATAGTACGTGTACCAAACCTTTAAAAAATATAAGAATGAGCTGATTAGCCATACTGCCCAGTAGTACGGTAGTGCTGGTGCGCTGAGCACGCTCAAACAAAAAATTGAGAAATATTATAAAAAAAAACCTGTGAATTGTATTACCTAACGAAAATATACTTGTAAGTATTCCATAAAAAATGTAGAAAAATACATAATTTATTTAATGTTCTTTTCCTTATATCCGAGAGAACTTTTCGGGAATTTTACGTGCTATGTAGATTTTCTGGTGTCAAATACCTAATCTCATTGAATTTTCCATTGATTTGGGGGAAATTAAACCGATTTTCCATTTCTATCAGAAAAAATTACATTTATTTTTAGAAAAACACGTCTCTTAAATTAATGGAATTGTCCTACTTTGTTTTACAGTGTATTTTTATATAATAAACACCAGCAGTAAGGCAAGGCAAGAAGTGTGTTATGTCGGACGCTAACTTTCGCATTCAAGTCGTTCTTAATGGCTTGTGTACACCGGGGCTTACGATTGACCGATTTTCTATTTTATTTAGGACCAAATTTTACTATACTTACGGGCTCAAAAACTTATACTTCTATTAAGGATATTAATGACAGAACTTCGGCGATATCTGGATGCTAATGAAATTTTTATGCTAAAATCAAAAGAAAAAGCTATTCAGGGCGAAGCAGAACTGATGGTTTGAATTCCAAGGGCTGATAGATGACCTTGAGTTATATAATTTCAAAATGCGTAGTTCAGGCGGGATAAGGTGGGCTATGGTATAATTTTCTTGAACAGCCTTTAATATTCTTACTATACGCCCACAAAGAAATGATGCGAAGCAATAACTAACCGTCCAAGAAGAAATATTTTACTGCTAAATTTTTATGAAGCTTTACCCCGTTTTCCGCTAAACTGCAAAAATGCCTTTAACCTTAAATGCATGATGTAGCAAATTTACATGAAACAATTTTTTATGCATAGCAAATCGGTTGAATAAATTTAGAAAAATATTTAAGATAATGTTTTTGTACTAGAAATATTTGAACACACAAACAAGTGCTGTGTGCCATATATGCCACAATACGCATTTAACAGTCCTGAATACTTATTGTGGCATTTTAAATACCCATTGAAACGACAAAGTTTAAATTCATTGTAAACACAAGTTATTTTTTTTGTCCCATTTTTTTGAAATAATGTATGTACCACAAAAAAAAAAAAACTAAATAAAAAAACTAGTTTAAAATAAAATTAAAATAAAACTAAATAAAAACTTTTTACTTGAAGAGTATTAGATAATTTTTAAACTTATTTTGTAATAATTTCCGTCAAACTCCACAAAACAATTGTTATCCTTATTGAAACATAGGGCTACACAACACTTGCGGCAAGTGATATACGTTTTGGATGTACATATGTGCATATAAAGTGGTGGCTTACACCTTACATGATCTGCATTCCACTTAGGAAGATGATAAATTATGTGATGTCGTACATCACGACATCACGTGCTGATATAGGAACAGTGGGTCTCTTCATTTTCTTTTCATTATGTTGTTGATTAACTGATGATCCTGCTGAAGGTCTTCTGCATTTTGAATAATTGGTAGTATCAATTTTACATTTAGTAGTAGATAGCTCAACTCGATATTGATTCGCGGACGTGGAGTTTTGCTCCTGGAGTTCTTTTATAAAGAAGCCATGGATTGATTACTGATAAATCAATAAAATGGTAAAACAGCCTCATGTACCATTTCTGGGATTTCATCCATTTTCTATTTCTTCCAATAAAAGTGTTCATAAGGTCTACCCATGTGACGATTATATTCACATACAAAAGCAGAATATTTTATAATCATGTTTGTTTTATTTTTCGACGAAATTAGATAGCAATTCACGCATTTCTTATCCTTCCATATCAAGTTGGCGATCATAACATTTTCGTATTAACTCGAGGTCATTCTTGGACTTTGTTTTAAATCTTCTTCCTTAGGCAACTTGCAGTTGGGGATGTGCTTCGGCCTTACTGTACCTGAACAGCATATACCTTGTTTGCAATTTGGATAGATGTTTAAAAATTATCACAGTATATTTTACAGTTGCACTTATGGGGTACTTCGCCGCACAATCTCAACACAATATTACTACTAACCCTCAAATCTGACTATTTTGCAATCAAGTATAAATTTCAATTATATATGAAAAACCGGATACATCACATAGGACAAAAAGTTTATATCCCCATTTATGAGGCTTTAAAGGCAAGTACTGCTTTAAATGATAACAAGCTTTGGAAGAACAAATCTGCTCATCAAATGATAAGTGCTTCTCCGTAGGTATTGTCACAAATTGTCGTTGGAGCAAGTCGACTACTGGGCGGATTTTACAAAGCTTGTTGAAACCTGGATCAGCTTTATCAGAAATGGCTTTCAAATTGCCATTAAAATGAAGAACAGATCGAATTTTTTCGAAATAATTCAAAGGAATCGTGTTTTTGACTAGTTCAAGACCAGTGGCGGATCCAGGATTCTTCTGAGGGCGGTTGGGCGTAATTATGGTATGGTTTAAAAACGCTTTAAGCTAAAAACAGGTCAAAATTTCAGAGACATTCACCACCACTCGCAGACATCAAATGCACAAAATATATCATCTTAAAAATACGGGTCCAACAGATAAACGAGGTGTTAAATTATTTATTTTGTTTTGGTTTGTAAATGGCGTTTTAGTTAGTAAAAATAAGGAAATATATTTTGTTCAAATTTCAGAAATCAAAAACATTTGGATGCTTCTTTGGCAACAGAGAAACAATTATCTGTCCAGCTTAACGTCCTGGAAATGTTAATGAGAAAAATGCATAAAGGTGGTGAATGGTAAATCAGTGCTCCATCAAAAGAAACGGAAGTGGAAAAATTATGTAATTATGATCTTCTTTGAAAGTGATAAGACAGCTTTGGGACTTAGATGTAAGTATTGACTTCGCGCGATTCACATTACCCCAAGTTCGTTATTCTAACGAGACAGATGGAAGAGGCATCTGTCTCGTTAGCCCAGAGGTAAGAGCAGTCGCCCGCAAAGCGGATGGTCCCAGTTTCAATCCCCGGAGGAGGCGGTTGTTTTTTCCTCTTGTATTTATGATTTAATTTAGAATCGTTAAAAATAAAATTTCTTAAACTTCTTCTATTCTCCATCTTTCGCTTTTATCGATTGCTTGCACTTCTCGTTAAGCCAAGAGCAATTTTACTGTTGTTGAGATTTGCTGTAGGAATACGGAATGTATTCACACTTGACAAGACTTAAAATGAATGTTAGTAAGTTCTAATGTGCATTTATGCCACGAAAAGCCACGCTCATGAACACGAATTTTACAGGTATCAGCACTTCCTGTTTTCTCTATAGGCTTCAACAGCCATGACCTAAAGTGGAGCGAAGACCAAGCTGCTAGCCATAAGGGCTAGGGCTGTGTTCTTAAACTTATCAAATGAACGCTTTCAGATATTTTTTTGGTTTTCACAAAAAGTGCAGTAGAATAATTTCAGAACATCTACTGTATTTTTATTTTTAATTGTCTTCAGGGGAGGATCCAGCCCCATTCAAGACCTACATTATTGTCCCAGTAAAGTCTTATATTTGAAAACTTCACTAACTAAATGTACGAAACGTTTTCGCAAATACTAATAATACCTAACTCCCGATTTAGTAATAGAATTAGTCCAACTAGCTAAGATTTTAGATAATGTTACAAATTAATATTAGCTAAAACAAATATTTAAAATTATTAGTTTCCGAAATTCGTATTTAACAATAGCAAAAATGACAACTTCAAAATGGAATAGACATCTAAATTGTTTTGTTAATTTAGATTAAACTTATAGCAATAATATGAGAAGAATTAAGTTATTTCAACAAAATGTTGATGCTAGGTCAGAGCAGAAATATGTCAGAATTTTACGTGAGCACCTGCCAAGTATGGCTTAATCTCACGGCATTCTTCATGCACGGATTGTAAAGATCAATCAAATCCCTCGTCGAAATAACGAGTATTAATATGCCAAAATAGCATGACATGACATCAATTTACTGGTAGAAGCGAGACCTATCCCATCTCTGCCGATCTCAGGTCACGGCACCCTAGACCACAGCCACTACGATGCTCCCATATAGGGGCCATCCCAAGTTGAGGTGGATAAAACATTGTTATCCAGGGCTCCTCCAACCCCGTAGTACCAAGTTAGCCAATGTCGGGCCGCCCATTTGGTATGGCTTTCGTAAAGCATGATCAACGGACCATGAATACTCCCAGTTTCAATCTTTCATGCTAGATATCTTTTTTAAACGGTACTGGTAACTCCGTTCGGGCCTAGATCTTATTAGCAGTGTCTACAAGAATAGTACTTGGCCTATACAGGTAATACAATCTTTTGGACGCTGGCAGAGGGGACCACGTGAAGGTTAAGATATGCCCAATTCAGTCTGGATAGGCTTCGAGATTCACCATTTGGATCTTATAGCTGACCATGCATACTAACCATATAAGCACTACTAACATACACACTTGATTTCTGTTATTTATCAACTTATTCATCATCTTAGACATCCTTTCGCCCCCTGCCCAAGAGGCTATGTCTGTCTTTCTCTTCGCACCACTATGTCTGAGATTTTATTATTCTGACTTACATGAGCACATAAATTCGTTGCATCGTGGGCCATCTGCCTAGCACTTACTACAGTACCCACACAGTCAAAAATCTCAATTTAAATTTCACTAAGGTTACTTTACCTCGCCTTGAGAAGTACCAATTCGCGCCCAAAGCACTCAGCTAAGTATATCACACTACTGTACGCACTCTCGTGGGAGATTCCAAAGCGATCTACAAAAACATCAAAACACTCATACCACCATAAACACCAAATCAACAAACCAGCAAATTCCATCTATCAAGTATGCATGCTTTCCTCTTATACAGCTTTCACCTTGTTCAGCATTGCGCTTCACAGATTACTTTCCCTCCCCACTAGGTCAGAGCAATAATATCGCCAAATCAATTAAACGTTTCCTTCTGATTTACCCACATTTCCAGTTTGCATCTTGTAGTAGGGAGGTCTAGGCTAAGCTGGCTAAATTCTACTAAATTTAAAACAGAATTATATATGTATATAAATTTATATTTCTTTTCTGGAATATTAATAAGAAAGATTATTGTTGGTGTACTTTGTTTTTTTTTCATAACCAATAAACGGAATCTTTACATGAAATTTATTATAAATAATATAGTTTCTCTTATTCATGTGTGAATTTTAAATAAAAGCTATTTTATTCAACATTACAGTTTAAGGAAAAAATTAAAAATTCTCTCTTGTATACATTACTGACTGGAAAAAATTGTTATTACAAAAGTGACTTAAGTTTAATTGTTTTCTTATTATTCGGTAAAGTTATTACATGAAGAGTAGGATACAAAATATCTGTCGTATTTAAAAATACATATTTAAATGTTTTTCAATCATTAATTACGGAGCAATCAAGATGTTTGTCATACTATGTTGGTTGCAAGCTCTTCTTAACAAATAAAATTTTGTCTTTCTCGCTTTCAAAATATAAACAATACAAAAGAAAATTATTTCAGAAGGCTTACATATTGCAATGACATTGTTCACATTATACTTCGTCCATAATATCTGTATAGATTGTGCACAGAAGACCTGGTTAAATTCGCTTAAAACTTGGAAATTACTATGTAAAAATTCACTGTTTGAAAAATCGGACCAATTATGAGAATTTATTGAATTATTTATAATATTTAGTTTGAGCTTCTCTTAAAAAATATCTGATATACGAATCTAAATTCTAATTTGGTGGCTAAAGTAAGTGTAATAAGTCTTAATTTCCTTGTGTTTCCCCTCAGAACGCATAGCGCACAACTTTTTCAAAGGTCCAAGGTTCCTAATAACTCGAGGATAATGTATCATGAAATGATGCTTAGGAGTTAAGTCAGTGTTAAATAAATGTAAGTACATTTGATGATGTTGCTTTATAAGATATTCTAAATTGAGTATATCTCCCTCAGTATAGAAAAGACTTTAAAGTAAAACTAACCAATTTTGTTAGATGTAATAAAAATTTCCACGTTTTTCTATTACGTGGTACAAAAACTCCTATCATCAAAAAGAAAAAATGAATGAAGCACATCATTTCACTCGCAGAAATCTGAAACTTATGATTTTTTATGTGTTCCTGTTTTATTTCAACTTACTTGTTTTTTTCATCGTGAAGACCGTACTGAAAGCACAATTTTCTGGCATTTAAAGTAGAAAGTGAAAAAACATATTTTTCATAAATAAATTCATTTAAAACAAAGCTAAGTTCAATGTGACAAATTCCCTCAAAGAGGTCATGCATAATGTCTACTCATATGTTGTCAATAACATTAAAATGTTTTATATCCTGAAAAACACAAAATTCTCGAATTCCTGTTTTTGATAGGTTTTCTTCTTTAACATCATTCAACTAATTTTCTTCTGTTATAAGCGACCGTTTATCTACAATTGTTTGCCGCTTAGCTACTTCCTTACTGGTTTTACAAATTCGACAAAAATTATTCGCTGCGAAACCACCCGTAAAGCCAAGAATGGTGTTTAGACCTAAATTATCTCCAACAATTGCTGCTACCAATATTGTATAAATAATAATGGCTTTACCAGCTTTTGCTTTCACGGTATCTCAATTGTCTTGTAAATCTTTGAGTTTGGATATTAAAAGATTAAAATTTGAAAACGTTCCATAGACAAGATCAGAAGGATGTGTTAAGCTGAAAACAAAAATGTTTTCCAACTTTGATACTTCATCATCTCTTAAAGTCGGAAATAACAAATAAAACGCGGATATCTTATTCACTCCACATTTTGATCCTAACGGATTATTTAACTCAAAGTCGTCTTGATATATAGTAATACACGTAGAACGGTTTTGCCCTTATAAAGAACACACTTTTTCTTCCATACTAAGCCCTGAACCACACTTGAAATGCTTTGTTTGAAGATTATCTGAGTTCAATAATAAATTTTGCAAAACATTCCCGAATTATAGAAATCTTTTTATATTATCCTTAAGGGGAAGTACAATATCTTTGTTTGGAATTTGGTCTATATTATATACAGTTATAGTCCTATCTAATAAAAATTCTTAGGGTTCAGAAAATAGATTATTATTTTCTAGATATTTTTTTAATTTATATTCATCAAAATAATGGATAATTAATTTTAACACGGGCCCCAAATCTGCATTGTTCTTTCAAACGCACCGTTTAATGAATAATCGGAATAATTAAATCATTTTCTACATCTTCAACTATTTCTGTAGCAATTTTTCTGCTTAAACTCATTTTTATATACAATTTTATTATAAAGGTTAGAATACTCCCTTTAAGATCATCAATTTCTTTCTTCAATGTTACTTTATTATCAACGGGAGCTTTATTTAACTCATAACCAGGACCACTTTCAATACTCTCAAACACAGGGCATAATTTGACCATACCTGCGTTGGGTTTTTTATTTATAAATACCTGGCTCAATTTGTGCTCCGAATTAGTGTTTGTGTCATCGTTTTAAAATTAATTTGAATGTTGTTTAGTAATGTGACGTTTAAATGAATACAGTGATTAAAAATTTTGTGAACAAACGGATCACGTAAAATTAAATGTATTTCGCAATTTATGATAAATCTTCAGGTGACTTATAGACTGTTGCCAATACTTTTTTAAAAAGAAAAAAATAATAACAGGCAGGGACCGTACGGAAAATTTAGTTAAGGTTATAATTAAGAGAAACAAGTGAAAAAGCTAGAATTGGTCTAAGACCAATTCTTATGATACCCTAGATGAATGTACGTATGAAATTTCGTATGGTCACCCATTTGAGCAATTTTGATTTTTTGCATTGGTTTCTCGCAAATATTTCTAGAACGGCTCGTCGGACAGAAAAAATGATTATAAACAATTTTATAGGATTTCTTATTCTGAAGAAGTTTTTTTATACAATAAAAATGTCTGGGAGTGATCGTTTTCAAAGTATATGTAAAAAACCAAAATTATTATATGGCAACACCAAGAAGGGGTTGGAAAACGAAATTTTTGTATAGCAACCCCACGAAGGAGTTGCCCGATTTGTCTCATTTTCGAACTTAGTTTTACTTTTTTTTTAATGTCCGTGTACAAAATTTCAGCTTTCTAGGTGAACGCGTTCTCGAGTTATCGTGCGCACAGGCAGGCAGACAGACAGACAGACGGACGGACGGACATGCAAAAATCAAAATAACTTTTAATATTATGCGTGGGTGTCCAATTCATTTTGCTCTGCCATCATTATTTCGAGGTGTTACAAACGGAATGACAAACTTAGTATACCCCTATAGATTTCATCTAGGGTATAAAAACAAAAATTAAACACGCGATAAAGTGAAATTTCGATTTGGAGGTGTTAAGGGGTTGAAAGTGGTTTTTGCGATTTTCGGCGAAATGTGACCACCCAGTGGAAAATGTTTTTCGCGAAAGTTATAGATAATAAAAATATCTAAAACTTTCATATAAGTCATTTTCAACATAACATCCAATATTTCGAGAAAATGGCAGCAAACGGATTTTTCAGTTTTTTATTTTTCTCTCTCGTAAAAATAATTCAAATTACATGGAATTTTGTGAAAGTATACTTTCTTTTACATTCAATAGGCACAATTGTTTTGGAATCTGGGACATATGTAGTTTCCCACATATTTACAATTTTCGGAAAAAAAAAACCAAAATCTTCTTCGGGAAACTTTATTGGTGTTTTTTCGATTTAAATATTCTATCTGGGCTCATTTTAATCTTTGAAATATCTACTTTAAAATTATCTATATATGTTTGAAGAAACCGCTTAAAATCGAGAAAAACCAAAAAAATTACTTTTCGGATCACGAATTTTTCAATTTTTTTTATTTACGTAAATAATGGATTAAATTTCAGTGACAGAATTTACTTTAATTGAATATTATTAAAGTTGAACCAATTTAATTGAAGAAAGTGGCGGAAATCATCCTGAAACTATTAAATGAATAAAAAATTAATAAAAAATCTTTTAAGTTATGCATCGGCGTCTTCGGGAGCTTGCTTGCACAAAAATTCCTCTGATTGTAGATTATCTGATATAGTTTGTATTAAAGTTTTTTTATTAGTTTAATTAGATCTCTTGTGAAAACGGTATTTTTCTTATATCTTGATATTCAAATGTAGAGATGCTTGCTGGAAGTATATGCTGTAAGAGTTATAGCTACAGTTTAATGTACTTCGGAATACCCATCGAAAACTATAAAACTATTAGCTGCATAACGGCTTCGAACATAATTAAAATATTTATTTGACATTTTTTCAATAGTATCGTTCTTTTGCCAAATGACTTTATGTAGTAAGAACCCACCGTCAATGACATGTAAAATATTGTTGCAGGCTGGCAAAAGGGTTATCACTACTTTTTCACCGTTAACTTTTACTGATGATTGCAGGGTTTTGAGAGATAATACTTTGTTTGTACTTTGAAATTTAACGCTACCAAAATTTTTTCCAATAATAGATCATAGATTTTTCACCTTCTTCGCACGCTTTATAGCAGTTAATTGTTTCATCTCCAGTAATTCCAGAATAAATATACATTATGTTTTCAGTAGCTGGGAATGGGTCATAACGATCGAAAAAATCAGACAGTTTTTCAAGGTCTGCCACATCTCTTGCAACTCGATATTCTTTGAAATCCGTCGTTGCAAAAGAAAGATAACAAAAATCTTCCATTTCGTTGCATACCTCTACCTGAGACAACTTACAACTAGATAAGAAAATCTCCATATAAACTCGGATCACTTTTTGAAAGCTCTTTAACTTTTTATTCAACCAAAGAAAGCTATCATTGCGAAGAATTTATGTGGCATACTACAGCAAAAGAGAGAGAGAGTGTGTAGATCTTTCTATTAGAGGGCCATTAGCTCGTTTTAGTTGGACCGCGTTTTTGTGAGGTTTTACTCATCTAGATGTGAGTTGTCTCAGCAACAACTAAAATGATCATAGTTAACATAAATTTAGCTAAAACACTATCAGAACATCCACGACCATGCGTAAGTCCACCCTGAGTTTTGATGGATCTCATTAAGACTTGTTCAATAGTCATATCAGACCAAACTCCAGACCAAAACTTGTGAGTCCTTCTGATGACAGCTGATTCTTGTTGATAAGCAGTTTTTCTACTACGTTTATATGCATAGCTTAAAAGATTTTTTATTAATTTTTTATTCATTTAATACAGGGTGGGCCAAAAGTCACCATGGGGGCCAAAAGTCACCATGGGGTTTAAAAATTTAATAACTTTTTCGTTTATATATTTTTTTTATTTTTTTTTTTTTAGATTATATAAATAACATCTGGAGAATAAATAATGGAGAGATTCACAACTGAACAAAGAACCAGAATAATAGAATTTTATTACTTAAATCAGCGATCAATTATTTTAATGCAAAGAGCATTTTTAAACCCCATGGTGACTTTTGGCCCACCCTGTATTATTCTGGTTCTTTGTTCAGTTGTGAATCTCTCCATTATTTATTCTCCAGATCTTTTTTATATAATCTAAAAAAAAATAAAAAAAATATATAAACGAAAAAGTTATTAAATTTTTAAACCCCATGGTGACTTTTGGCCCCCATGGTGACTTTTGGCCCACCCTGTAGTTTCAGGATGATTTCCGCCACTTTCTTCAATTAAATTGGCTCAACTTTAATAATAGTCAATTAAAGTAAATTCTGTCATTGAAATTTAATCCATTATTTGAGTAAATAATAAAAAAAATTGAAAATCATAAAAAAAAATTGAAAAATTCGTGATCCGAAAAATCGTTTTTGTGGTTTTTCTCAATTTTAGGCGGTTTCTTCAAAAATAAAACATCACATATATAGATAATTTTAAAATAGATATTTCAAAGATTAAAATGAGCCTAGATAGAATATTTAGGTCGAAAAAACACCAATAAAGTTTCCCGAAGAAGATTTTGGTTTTTTTTTTCGAAAATTGTAAATATGTGGGAAACTACATATGTCCCAGATTCCAAAACAATTGTGCTTATTCAATGTAAAAAAAAGTATGCTTTCACAAAATTTAATGTAATTTGAATTATTTTTACGAGAGAGAAAAATAAAAAACTGAAAAATCGGTTTTCCGCCATTTTCTCGAAAAATTGGAGGTTATGTTGCCTTATATGAAATTTTTAGATATTTTTATTTTCTATAACTTTCGCGAAGACCATTTTCCACTAGGTAGTCACATTTCGCCGAAAATCGCAAAAAACCACTTTCAACCAACCCCTTAACACCCCCCCCCCCCCCCTAGGAATTTCACTTGATCTCGTGTTTAATTTATGTTTTTTTCTCTTAATTATAACCTCTTAACTAAATTTTCCGTATGGTCCTTGCCTTTTATTAATTTTTTCAGTTTTAGCCCTCACAATCCGTTTTGGCACCAGCCTATTATGTAGATATGTGGATTTGAAAATTTTGTTTGACATACAAAGCAGGGAAACATTCTTAATAGTTTAGAGTTACTTATAGCATTGGTATTTTACACACTGGTATTCAAATTTAAATTTGCCTTAAGGGATTTAAAATTTATTTGTACATTTACGAAGATTCTTAAGTAAATTAAATTAAGTTTTTTTGTTTTCAAGATCAGTTCAATATTATGTAATTTTATGAATGTATAAGCTCTTCGTTGTCATATAGCACTTTGTTATACAAGTAGTAGTAGTAGTAGTAGTAGTTTTATTTTGTATTAAAGCTATTTGCATTTTTTCTTAAAATATAATCAAATTTATGTTTGCCTTAAGGAATTCAAATATTATTTGTAACAGGTAACTAGTTATATATTCGCGAAGATGCTTAAGTATTTTACTAATTAAAGTGTTTTTTTTTCCTTTCAAGATAAGTTCAATATTATAAAATTTTACCATATTGCATTTTGTTTTCAAAACTCAAAATAATTCAATAACTCGATAGTATTTATAGTGTTAGATCTATTTGCATATTTTTCTTCAGCGGAAAGAATGGCACTATCTAGTTTTTTAATTTACATAAAAGTTCGTTTAATGACGTCGATTTTTTTCAGATGGTGTAATATCATAAAAATAAGATTCAATGAAATGCCACATCTGACAAGATTCTTTCGGATACTCTATATTAAACGTTGGTATATTTGAAACATTAATGAAACCACTTTCAAAAAGTTTTCACATGAATAAAAAATATCATTAAATGCTACATATATTGACGAAAATTCTGCAATGTCTTCAGTTAGAATAAAAATGAACGTAGAGCCGTTCAGCTCCTTTCGGAGTCGGTTTGTTTTACAATCAATCGTCTTGGATATTTCCGACTCAGACTGTAAAGAAAAGAATATAATATTAGAAAGCTTTAAATTTGTTATAGTTAGTTACTTAAACAATGGATACAACACATTCCTGAGCATCTAGAATGGACGGCTTCCACTGGCTTTTCTTGGAGTTTCCGCCAAGTTTAATTGCACTGGGTATAAGCAGGACGTTTAAAAGAATTAAGCGGATATCATTTCTCGTGTCTGTAAATATTACTGAGCTTATACATATGTAGATGTACATATCATACATGTTGGAAAAATTCAATTTGCCTTCACTAATTTCCTTCCCTAACGTTAATAGAAATATTTTTTTTTTGGCGTTCTTAACTTCTCAGCAACTTCGCAGCCATTTTGTAAAGAGTAGCTTATTACTGCCTGGATACAGCTTCTCAAAATCAAACTTTAATGTATTCATTAAGGTATATGTGTAATGTATGTAACTACGTACCAAAGAAGCCCCAATTGAATGCTTTAATATCGGCCATTCCTTAAAAAGTACCGTAGCTCTATCCATAACACATGTGCTCTCCGCAAATTAAATGTCTTTACCCACTTTGGTATAATAATGCTCTCAGGGCCACTGTTTTTTTTCCAAAAAAGATTTTTCTTTCTTTTCCTGTCATTTTGTAAGATCTTTTGAGAAATAGTGTATATATAAATTAGAAAATATGTATACACCTGATATTTCGGGATATATACTACTTCTTCATCCAAAAGAACACCTTTTCGTTTTAATTTATATTGACTTTTTAGTATCCCTTGCTGATGATATTTACGAGTTAAAGCATAAAATCTTTCAGATAATTTTCCGAGTTGTTTTTTACCACCGAGGTATAAAGACTGATAGAATGAATTAAAACTGTAAGATACAGGTATTATCCGATGGACTTGAAATAGTTGATCATTAAAAAAAAGAGAAGAAAAATCAGGGCAGAGAAATATTTACGTTCAGTTGACGCCATTCAAATAATTTAGTTCCAATCGAATTCGATCTTCAAATTTTTCTATCGGAATTAAATTATTGATATCCTCGAACGTTAGGTTTTTTAAAACATCAATATCAACACGTTTTTTGAAATTAATACATTCATTTTATTAGTGTTCAACGGTTGCATGAGACAGAACGCTCATTTCTCAAACACTTTTGAAAACCCATGGAAGAGCTAAGATATCGTTGTTAAGCTTATTATTAGTATCTATTTCCTACTAGTTCTGACTTCCTTAACAGGAATTATAAAATTAGTGAGTGTGCCACCTCATTAAAAAAACAATCTTTGTAAAAATACGGCGAAGCAAGGCGTGAGGGGGTGTCAGAGCAAACGTCGATAAAAACAATCCTAAGAATCATTTGGTATGTCCTGGAACACAACTTTTCGACGACAAGGAAAAACCATTGAAAATCAGCTCGGAGTAAAGTTGAATACAATTTTTATTGAAAAATTCAATAATGTGAGAGATAGAAATATAACCTTTGCAACAGCCCAATCAAGTTTGAAGATATAGAGCCTATTATATATAAAACTAGGAAAGAAACTATAATTGGCCTAGGACCAATTTCTATGATAACCTAGATGAATGCCTGTAAATATAACCACCGCTTTGTTTTGATATAAGCAAGATAGATCATTAAAGAGTATTTTCGCATTTATTTCTAGATCGGTTTCCAACTCAGATCTGCAATTATTACGAAAACGCCGTTTACACAATTTCAGCTCTCCAGCACAACGCCTTCTCAAGCAAAGCCCAAATATATAGTAATAGATAAAACTTTTATATGGCTATACAACAAAGGAGTTACCCGATTTTACATATTTACGCACTTGACCTATCACCTATTTTTAAGTTTCAGCTCCATAAATCAATTCGTTATGTTGCAGACGGACAGACTGAGATGCAAAAATTTCAATGTTTCATGACTGTATGCATATAGTATATCTAATAAATTTTTTTGTACAATCAATATTTCTATGAGCTACAAATGTACGAAATGTATGAAAAAAAAATTTCATACAAATTATTAACATACGAAAAGGAACCTCACAAGATATCTCATCACAAAAAAAGTGCTAGGCACTATCAAAATTCATTGCACTATTTTGGCAAACTTGTAACATTTTTAATAAGAATATTTTATATTGTACCTTTTTTTAGGTCCATTCTTCCAATTTACTTATAATAATACATATATATTTCTTTCAATGTATTAAAGTATAAAAAACTGTTCTTAACTAGAAGCAGTTAACAAATTGTTTTGAAGGGATACGGACTAGCAGTAAGAGAAAAAGAACGAGACTTACCCCCCGATTCTACATAAGAAACTTTTAAGAGATCTCTTAACCTCTTAAATTTAGCAAGTATGAGATTTTAGCAGAGTTACTATTCTACATACATTTTTGTGGAGAAATATTAACTTTAAGAGGGCTTGGAGAATCTTTCAGTCAGCCCAGTTATAAAAGACGTTTACTTCTCCAGACGGAAGAAGAAGCAGTAATGTTTTTGGCGAGGCGATAATGGCAATATGACCAACCCACACGTAGCTATAATTGTGTGCGTCTTGAATCAAGTTACAATTATCGATATAAATAATAATTGTATGATAAATTCACAGCACGTAATGATAATTGAATTATTATTTTAATATCCAAATCGTAGGTAAAGAGTTCCACAGCCGTCGTTACGTCTAATAGGATTTTCGAATAAACCTGTAGCAAAAAAATGAATTGCTACCAAAAGTTTAAAGTGACGATAATATTCTCGACTAATGGAGATTATCGTAAGGCTATGTCATTTCTATCACTTTAAAGGCAAAAATATAGCAAAGCGATTCAAGTCGTCTCTCATATTGCTCAGAGCTATCCTCTGTGCATGGCTCAAATTGTATAATTATTTTATATTTCATAAACTTGTACATATTTATATAATATATACGAATTATATGTACTTATTTTACAGCATTTTTATCCAACAGTTCGGTATTTTAAAACAAAACAATTTCTACAACTATCACAATAAGAGATTTAAGCGTACCTCGGTGAGGTGCTCTACGGTAAGAGATATTTGACAGATATTTTCGTTTGCTAGAATACCAAATCTATTAAAAAAATCTCTACAAAAGTTAAGAGATCAGCTGACGTCTGACATTTGTTAACTCTTTATGTAGAATACCAATGTCTGCTAATGGGCTTCGATAGCTCAGTTAAGAGGATAAGAGCTCTTATGTCGAATCGGGGTGTTATTTTTCTTTCATAAGTAAAACGAAAAGAAAAAACGGAAAAAATTGACCAATTTTGGTCGAATTGAACCAAAGTTGCAACCCTTTGTACTCCGGCCGCACATACACTATTGCAACTATTGCTGAAAGTTTCTCAGCGTAAAATGGTAAGGTTACGTTTTAATCAAAGCTATTTTATTATTCTTTTAAGTAAGGTATTTAGTAAGTAGAGTCTTTGGGAAGATATGGAGCCAAGCTTAAAATTACTAGAAGATTCCTGTATGGATAGTAGTTTAGGTTCCATATAAAGCAAAACCCTCGAGAATACTTTCCAAGCCATGAAACAGAAATCTACATGTATGCGTTGTGAGTTCGTTTTCTAAAATGTTCTATATTGATACTTATAGAAAAGTGCCAAACATTGACTTTATATATGCTATAGAGCCTAAACTACTATTCAAATAGGAAAATAGTCTTCTATTAATTTAAAGCTTGGTTCCTTACCTTCCCAAAGGCTATACTTCCTATATACCTTACTTAACAAAATAATAAAACAGTTTTGATTACAAAATAACCTTACCATTTTACGCTCAATACCTCTCAGTTGACTGATAATTGCATGGCGTATGTGCAGTCGCAGTCCGAATCTGTAGGCAGCTCCATTCGATATCATCAGCCAAAACCCTCGAGAATATTTGACAAGCCATGAAACAGACTCCGTCCCTACCACAACCGAGGCCTAACGGAGTCCTTACATTCTAAAATATTTGCAGTGTTCTTATGTAATACTGACAAAACTTTGATTTTCAATAGCTCCTCTGCCCTAAACTACTATTCATACATAAAAACGATGTTGTGATAATCTTAAGCTTGCTTTCTTATCTTCCGAACCGTAGTAAACAAATTTATCTTAACCAAATGACTACGATTCCTAAAACAAAAATTCTCAGCTGAGTAATCATTGTAATGTCTGTCGCTGTGCCGTCATGGGATGCCGTGGGCTGATAATATCGAATTTAGCTGCCTACAGATACGGACTCCGGCTGCTGATACGCACATGTAATTATTACTCAACTGGGAGTTATTGAGCGTAAAATGGTAAGGTTAGTTTGTAATCAAAACTGTTTTATTATTTTGTAACGTAAGGTATATAGTAAGTGGGGCCTTTGGGAAGGTAAGGATCCAGGCTTTAAATTACTAGAAGACTATTTTCCCGTATGAATAGTAGTTTAGCCTCTATAGCATGTATCAATATAGAACGTTTTAGAGAACGGACTCCGAACGCATACATATAGATTCTTGTTTAATGGCTTGAGAAGTATTCTCAAGGGTTATGCGTAGTATTTCTCGAGAGTTTCTTTAGTTATAGCTTTCTTTAATTATATGTCTTAAGGATATAGCCTGAAAAAGACCTAAAGGGGCCCATACACGGTCACGCATGTTGGCCAACTTGGTGTGTCACACATAATAGCTTTTTCTCCACACACTTGTCAAACATGTTGTTCAACATCAATTTTCGATATGGCAAGCGGTTCAAGAAAGAAAAAAGCGAAAAGAATTTGGACGAAAGAGTGGTTGCGAAAAAGAAAGAAATATTCTCATACAAATTTAATAAAGGAATTAGCTGATTTGTAAAATTTCCTTAGAATGGACAGGAACACATATAGCTGCTGGAATTATTAAACCCATTTATTCAAAAATAAAATACGTTTGTAAGGGATGCTAACACTCCAAACGAGCGTTTATCTGCTACACTTAGATTTTCTACATCAGGTGCAAGCTTTGAAGATTTAAAGTTTCTTATCGCTATAGCACCGCAGACCCTGGGAAAAGTAATAATTGAAACCTGTGAAGCAGCAATAAAAGTTGATGATATTCCTTGAAAAGATACTTCTTTATCCCTGAGGAAACTTAGGTGATCGAAATACCATAGTGCTGACACATAAATATCGTCCGCACCCGCTCCTGATTTCTCACTTTTCGCCACTTTATTCAATTCGCGCCTATATGAAGACCGTATACTATTGAGTTTTCTTTTAGCTGTCTCTATATCAGCACAAGTTTTTCATAAACAGTCTTTTTTAGCATTTTATTTTTATAAATGTCACATATCACTTTCCAAACCTCAGGATGCTCGCGATATAACTCAAAAAATTCTTTCCAAAATATGGTTCACAAATCCCGCCATATTTCACTCGTTTTTTCTCTATCCTCACTTCAATATAGTTCACTCAAGAATCACGAATGCGTGACATACATCGCCCTACACGGTACAATATGTTGTAAAACAGGTGGACCCGCTCTCAAAAATCAAACTAATTTGATTGTCGTCCTACGCCTTGAATCACTGCGTGTCACACCGTCAAACAGGCACGCACACGGGCAAATTTGCGTGACAACATCGTTGTCCTACTTGAGTTGGCCAACATGCGTGATCGTGTATGGGACCCTTAAGATCTTGTAGCGTCAGAATACGTAATTGGAGGGGAAGAGTTTGTCAATACTGTTACGCAATTGCAGCCATCTTCAGTGTAATTGATAGTACTCTTTTTCTCTCTCTCCCTTCCAAAAATCGTGCTGATAAGGTGATGTGTTTTTGAACTCTGAATTACAATCATTAAATACTAAGTTTTATTTTAATAAACGTATTTTATTCAAAATCGACTTTCTTCGTATGTATCTAACAATATCTACAACCATGCACTGAGGTAAGTAATGAAATATGTTGCGCCCTGCCTCCTGAGAAAATGTAAGTAAAAAACAATAACACACAATCCAAATATATTACAAATATTATTCACATATCTTATGGCAACCAATATAATTCAATATTAACTTGAGCAGATACCTTTACGTGGTCTGATAACTAATATCATCATTTAATTAGAAATAGTTCGATATGATCATTTTTTATTTTGCATGTGACAATATAACCTAATAAAGGGGTTCGCTGCCAATCTTAATTTAACCCGGAATATCACAAAAACCGGCACTCTATATATCTCCTTTCAGATGTAGAGAAGCTTTGTTGTTGAAAAGACCAACCAACATTCAATCATTACGTCAATCAAATTGTGGATTAAAGTTGATCTATTCTGACAGATATGATGGAAAAACTTAATGTGGAAGCTTTCAATTTGGGTGCGCCAGATATAGGGTAAATCCATCAATGCTGAGCATTTCAATGTTTCGAGCCAGCATTCCTGCATGTTTGTTGGCACTATCAAGGAAGAAAATTAAATCAATTTCTATGGCTGTATTTCATGTTCTTGTGTAGAAAACCACAGTAGCAGATATTTTTTTTTGATTTCATTGTAAGTTTGTTGTAGCTGTACCTACATACACAGACAACAATTTATTGAACAATAGTTGCAAAACCTAGAGGGAAAGCTATCGAAATAAAACAAGGAGAATTATCTTCAAGTTTCTTTCAGTATACGAAAAATGAAATGATTTATTATGTGATTTAACAAAAAATTTATTTTTTCTTGAATAAAAGGAAATAATCAATCATTTTTCAAGGCAATTTTGGGGTAAACTCTATGTATATATTCTTCTAACGTTAAGTTAACACGTAGAAAGTCTACTTAATCTCGTGAAATACTTAATCAAAGAGGGAAATCAGAACTTCAAGACAGTAGAATGTAAAATTATTATTATTATGTCCGGGCAAAACCTTTAAAATTGTAATGGGGTTTCTGACAAATCCTGTATGTACATACATTGCATGTTATACAAGTTGAGAATGATCATCCTGTAAAATATTAGACATAGACAAAAAGTATTATCGACAGCTCATTTCTGATGTATATACAGTTCAGCATGAATATGAACATTGGCAACCTGTATTTCAGGCACTGGATAATTAATAACTAGAATGTTAAGCCGCTATGGGAATGAGATATATGTATACAACCCGAAAAAAAATCGTTATTTTTTACCAGTTGATCCTTGCAACAAAGAAATGATGCTTTCAGTTTAATAGATTAGATTTAGGAATTTAGATAAGTTAAGCGGGGTATTTGCAGCCATTTATTGATACCGATTTCTTTTATAACTACTTCCTGCGGTAATCTTCCTTTTCCTAAGAACAGCAGCGAAGTTGGCTTTACAAGGTGTGAGTCTGCAATCTACGTTGTGAAATTGCCTCGCATAAGACATACTCCTCGAAACATCTACATTTTATCAGTAGATGAAATGTCGATGGATGCCGGAGTTCTTTAAGTTTACAGTATCCAGTTAAGACTCTTATAATAAACCTATGCTGCATCCTAGACAATCACAAAATTTCAGGCTCATCCCTTTTTGAGGGCCCTCTAATGAATATTTCTTGTTTGGCTGGATCGATTCACTGATGTCCATGTACTGATTCATTTCTCTTCAAATTCAGTGGCTTAGGGCCTGTGTTGCGGAGGAGGTGCTGCAAAATATGTAGCTACGGTCCGAATAGAAGTATGGGCACTACCTTTAGGCTAGTGTGTCCATTTTATTATTTGCATCGATTCTCCAGTGTTCTGACATCTACTGGAGTGTTATGTGGCTCCTTATCCTAAGGCCTGTTATTGCTTGAATGCATTCCCACATTTGACCTTAGGTGAATATATATATATTTTTTTGGCATAGAAGTAGCAAATTTTTGTTATGCATATCCGTCATATCAATCGGAGCTACAGAGTGATTACGAAATTATGCTAGGTTTTCACAAAACACCCGGTATCTTAAAGAGTACAGGACGCAAGGCGCACCGAGTCAGCTGATTGTATTCAGAACTTCATGGTATTCCCAGCGACTGTTCAACTAGCCCCGTACTCGTCTCTTCTTAGGAATTATTGTGGTTTAAACTCAAAATTTCCAATGTTCTTACAATTTTTTTTTTAATTTGACCTCTATTTTTTTTTGCAAAAGGTCATTAAAATAACGCTTTTTTTTATAAAAACTCTAAACTGTAAACTCTTCTCTTTAATTGGCCCTATGCCACCCTATGTATTATCTGCAGCCGGTAAGGAGTTATTAGCTCACAACCTATTCAAGTCATACCGAAATTAGCTGATATTTCTTTAAAATGACATGTAAGGGGACAAATTATCTTCGAGAATAAGCTTAAGAATAGCCTTGAGTATAGGTTAAGGGCTACAGATAGCACATCGGGTGTAATAGGTCAAATTAAACAGGAGAGTCCACAGTTTACACTGATTGCAAAAAAATTATGTTAATGACCTTTTTGAAAAAAAAAATAGAGGTCAAAGTAAAAAAAAAGGTAAGAAAATAGGAAATTTTTTAGATTAGATTAGATTAGATTTTTAGATTAGACAACAATAACTCCGTTAGAAAGAGTGGTACGGGGCTGTTTGACCAGTTGTTGGAAAAGCCAAGAAGGTCTAAATACAGTCAGCTTCATGCGGTGGCCGCACAACCTGTGTTTTTTTAAGATACGGGGTGTTTTGTGAAAACCTAGCATAATTTCGTAATCACCCTGTAACTCCGAAACGCTTGATATGCCCCCCCCCCCTCACCTGCCATACAATTTTTTGTTTGCCTGGGTGAGTACTATCACCTCCCGCTCTATGGACCACCATGGAGGAAACACCCTCTATGTAAGACCTCTTCAACCAATTTTCTACCTGATAGTCAAAAATGCTGACAGTACCTACATTCGATTTCGTTTCTCCATTTCTGCTATTTAATCTATTTATGCTACGTGTATTAATATAAAAATGATATTCGCCAGGCAGCACATTTTCCACACCGAGACGTAGCATGAGACGCTTTTTGAAAAGAACAATAGATAAGGGAGTTTGCATTTCTGTCTTTCTTTAAAATTCGAGCACTTGAGAAACAAATAAATTACATTTCTCCCTTTGAAATTTGGACACTTGAGAAAGGAAATATTTGAAAACAATTAACACGTAGGCAGAAATATGATGTTGGTAATTTGGTTATTACGATTTATGGTGCGTCACATGTGTACATGATGTGGGGAACGTGCATCACAACATCTTCATTCATCCATACTTCAGATGAATTGCCGTGTAAAAGTGTAAGATTCGAAGAATTGTCCACACGCTGCCTCATGCGAAATTTTTTTTTGTTCCGGAAAAAGACATGATAAGTTTGAAGTTTCAAAAAATTGTCCTCTAGATGAGTAATGAATAGATCAAGTTGTAGCTTGAAGATCTGGGGCGGATTATATCACATGCTTTAATTATATTGCTAAATTATTTCTTATACCCGCGCTAATCCCATTCTTTCCGCATCAGTAACCAATATAAATTATTTCGTTAACACTGTGTTACATATTTGGTTTTTATGTAGTTTTTGAAAATATTTCTGATATGTCAGTCTAGATTTTGTATTGTATGCAAAAGGAGTAAAACAGGAATCTAAGTCTTAATTTAAAAACTGTTAGTACTATATTGGAATATAAAACAGTTCTGTAACAAGTAAAAAAGCTAGAATTGGTCTAAGACAAATTCTTATGATACCCTAGATGAATGCACGTATGAAATTTCGTATGGTCACCCATCTGTGCAATTTTGATTTTTGAAGTGGTTTTTCGCATATATTTCTAGAACGGTTTGTCAGACAAAAAAAATGATTATAACCAATTTTATAGGATTTCATATTCTAAACAATTTTTTTAGTACAATAAAATACCTAAAATTTTTATATGGTAACACCAAGAAAATTTCAGCTTTCTAGGTGCACGCGCTCTTGAGTTATCGTGGGTACAGGCGGACGGATAGACGGACAGGCGGACGGATAGACGGAGAGATGGACGGACAGACGCATGGACGGACAGACATGCAAAATGAAAATAGCTTTTAATATTATGCATGGGTTTCCAATCCAGTCCAACTAATATTTACAAAATATATGTGTGTGTCAGATCTCATAATACGAATATAACACTAATTCAAAATACAATCAAAATAAGTTTAAAATTAATTAAGATTAAAGATAAAATGCTGCTGAAATTGACTTGTACCCACCTGATGAATATATGGCAGCTGATTTACTGAACTTTTTATTAGAATGAGGTTTGGGATTAGGATACTCTTTATTGCAGTCGACACCCGCAATAAGACTCTTTATTACAGGCGATACCCGCGAATAGAATCTTTATTACAGTCGATACCGGGAATAAAGTGTATAGTGTTAGTCATATTCTTACTGCAGTCGAAACCCACAGTAAGAATATTTATTACAGTCGAGACCCGCAATAAAGTGATTTGCGTTAGTAAATTTCATATTACAGTCGATACCCGCAATAAGAATCTTTATTACAGTCGAGACCCGCAATAAAGTGGTTTGTTAGTAAATTTCTTATTACAGTCGAGACCCGCAATAAAGTGGTTGGTTAGCAATTTTCTTTTACAGTCGAGACCCGCAATAAGAAACTTTATTACAGTTGAGACCCGCAATAAAGTGATTTTTTAGTAATATATTATCTCAGTCGAGACCCGAGATAATATTCTTTAAGTCAGTCGATACCTGGCTTAAAATGAATGTTAGTACGTATCTTAGCTTCAGTCGAAACCCAAAGCAAAATTCTTTATTTCCGTCGAGACGAGAAACAAAGTGTTTTGTTAGTAATATTTTTATTGCAGTCCATACCCACACTACAAATCTTTAGTTTAATTGCGATCTAAAACAAAGTCCTTAATCCAGTCGATATCCAGAATAATTATATTTTATTTTGGCTGTCAATGAAATGACATCAGTAGATGCTTATTTCTGATGTTTTGTTTGACGTATTTGTCTCTTCATGTAGAGATGCTAGATATTCAGCGATTAAGAAGATTTTTTGTGCTGAGATTCCAATACTGTCACAGGTAATAAATGCTAGAGCACTTAGCAATAAAGCTAAGAACAGATCTATCGTACAAAAATAGCATTGCAAATAAATTGCAAATTGGGCGGTACCTTGTGGATTGTGAAAATTCCATTCCAAAAGGTAATGATTTGCGGAGTAGATTTCTACCATGATGCAGAACAAAATGGGAAATTCTGTTGCCGCATTTGTAGCTTCGCTTAATGGAACTTACAGTTTGGAATTATGGCAACGAACATGTCGAATACATGTGAGTACAGCCATTAGGCAATTTCATTTCTTATGATTTTTGTGTAGAATCGATTCTTGGTGGTTTCTTTTTATTTCTTTCAGGATAAAGACACTAAGGCCAGCATATACTGCTTTAACTGTGAACGATCCTGAACAACCCATTTGATACCTCCTCAGTTTTCCCAGCTGCCTCCTCTTCTTCTTCCATCTCATATTTGTTTTTCCATTTTCAGCTTATCTTTCTCTAGCACCTGATTCTCCTCTCTTCATGGATTCCCTATTCCATTACCGTTTTCTTGAGCCAAAGGCGAATCCCGAATGGCTGAGCGCTGGGCATGCTTAGGAGTAGAAGTTTCTTTATTGCTTAGGAGTAGAAGTTTCTTTATTGCTTATACTTAATTCATGGAGCTAAGCAAAGCCCGGAATAAACAAACTCCTTCCATCCCCTATTCCTTTACCACCTTCATTGGCACTGGGTATAGCCCGTAGAGCTGAGCGGTATACATTTAAGGCTGGGACTGTCTTTATTGCCCCCTCATCTTTCCTCCCCCACCAGCCCTTCCTCTTCTTCATCCATTTCATATTTCTTCCATCCTCCTTATCTCATATACTTATTCTATTCTCACCCACATAACGTGTCGATCGCATCCCTTCTGTCAACTGCAGCCTTCCACCCACCTTACTCTCATCCCACCCACAGCATAGGCCAAAGCCTAGTAAGCGGGCAATACTACTTTATTAGACACATGTCTGAACACATTTTAAGCCAATCTAAAAATAAATCAAAAGAGAGTAATGCTTGATTGGCCAGTAATTTTTAGGGAAATTCCATATTAACTGGAATTGATGAACAAGGTAGTACCTCATAAATGTCCACTATAAAAATGTAACGCATCCAATAAGTGCTGCCTGGATACAGTTTGCAAGCCATTTGAGTTGTTCTTGTACGAAAAACGCGTTATGAGGAGACTACGTTATAGGAGAGCTGTCGCAATTTCCGCTCCGCATTATATGGAAATCGCTTTACAAAAAGACCGTGATGATGATGATACTGCAGATGGTGAAGTGCAAAATGAAATTGTTGTTAACGTGATGATTGACACTGAACCGGATGTTCTTCCACCACAGTCGGCACGGACAGAAGACTTCGTCTCATAGAATATTTAATCGCTAAATGTATCGTTTGAAAATGCAAATATACATGTTCGACGAACCTACAAAGAAAAGAAAAATATGACTGAAGTCTAAGATAAAGCTCTTACCAGCATCTGGGGAATCAACAGATGCACAGGGGTCCATTGACGACCTAAAAAAAAAACATGAGTTAAACCATGAACTCCAAAGATAATATATTATACATACTTAAAAGTAATGAATGCCTTTAAAACAAAAAATTTAAATTTCCAAAAAAATAAACAAACAATCACAACAACAAAATTGTGTTTACATATGTAGCACCATGCAAACCTAAATAAATTGCATACTCCAGAAAATAAAACATAAGGATACACTAGTGTCCATGCGGCATGCAAGGGCACACAATAAACCCTTTTTCAATGAATTTGTGAATACCTGAGATGAGAATTTTTCAAAATAAAGTTCACTTTGAAAGGTAAACATGGTATTGGAAAAAGGTGGACCTTTCACAAAAACTACATATAAAATTAATAAACTCATGTACCAACCTGTGTGAAGATGATTACTTCCTACGATGATCATAGAAAAACCACACAAAACACACAATTTTCCACAGAACTTAATAATATTATCACTCGCGCACAGCTGACATTAAACGTATAAACAGAGACGTGAACTCCATATTTTTGCGACGTTTAAAATGTCACCCCGGGGTAAAAAGAGACGAAGAATCGAATGAGCACGTGCGCGTCGCGATATTTTTCACGCATTACGGAATAGTCGCTAATTTTCGAAATTACGTTTACACCAATGAGTGCGGAAGAGACAGAAAGGTGTGAAATGGGCAAGGATGAAGATGAACGAAATGAATTCTGAGAGGAATTCCTTAAATTGAAGTTAAACATGGCGAAATGATAAGTTATGGCAAGATTTAGAAAAACTTATCATAATTCCTCGAAATTAAAACTGGTTTCTATGGGAAAGATGTCAAAAAATGCAATTTGTGATTTGACATCAATTGAGAACAACAACGTAAGATAATGTAGTCAAATTTAGTCCGAAAATTTAATTCAATTATTTATTATTTTTTATCATGTGAAAACTATGCCATCAAGTCATTTTTACACAACATACTAATTGGAAACTAGAGCTGCATTGAGTTCTAATCATTTTTAAATCTTCAACCATTAGTGAAAATAAAACCTAGTTAAGATAGGAAAATTTTTGACCTGTAATTTAACAAATTTAAAGTTAGCATAATTGTATGTATTATTGAAAGGAAATTCGAGTAGAAATAGTTTTTTAATATAGTTAATTTTCTTTTGTTTTTACATAATTTGAATTATTTGACTTAAATTGAAATTCTAGAGACTTGCAATTTACACTAATTAACTGAATCTTAAGTTAAGGTAATACGATTTAGCATAATATTAGCATTTGTCCACACTTTCTTGTAATAAAATTGAGTGAACAATTGAGCGATAAATTTCATATTTTTATTTAACCGCTACACTCCACCCAGATATTTGATTTCAGCGTATATAAATTCTCGTTTGTAACCGCAGTTTATTCGAAAGTCAATTATAGGAATTGACAAATTTCATTAAACTGTGCTTTACTTGCTCAGTTTTGTCGTAGATGTCAGTTATTGGAATTGACATCAGCTGTCATAAAACAATATAAATAAAACAACAAGTAAAAAAGCTAGAATTGGCCTAAGACCAATTCCTATAATACCCTAGATGATTGCCCGATGAAATTTCGTATGGTCAGCCATCTGTGCAAGTTTGATTTTTGTAGTGGTCTTTCGCATGTATTTTTAGAACGTTTCGTCGGAAAGAAAAAAATGATTTTAATCAATTTTATAGGACTTCGTATTCTGAAGAAATTTTTAGAACAATACAAAAGTCTAGGATTGATCGTTTTCACAGTATACGTAAAAAACCTAAATTTTTATATGGAAACACCAAGAAGGGGATGCCCTATTTCATCTATTTTTAATATAATATTTACAGTTTTTATGAAAACATTGTGTACCAAATTTCAGCTATCTGTGTCGACGCGTTCTCAGGCAGTGTCCAAATATTTAGTGGAAAGCAAGTTTTTTGTATGGCAAAAATCCCAGCTCTCTAAGTACGCGTTCTTGTGTTATCGTGTGCACAGATAGACAGACAGGCGGACGGACGGACGGACATGCAAGAATCAAAATAACTTTTAATACTATTCGTGGGTGTCCAATTCATTTTGCTCTTCCATCATTATTTCTGTGCGTTACAAACGGAATGACAAACCCAATACCTACACCCTATACCCTATAGATTTCATCTAGGGTATAGTAAATACCTACTGAATATGTTTCTTGAATAGTTGCAATAAGTGAAGTTTTTGCTTCGGAGCTCTTCTTTTTGTCCTGCATTTTTTCTTTTTGCTGCTCCTTCAAAAGTCTTTTTCGCTTCCCACCTTCTTATTTTATAGAGTTCCTTTTACTTTTGGACCCAATTTTTTTCGTATATTCTCTCTTTAAATTTTCGTCTAAATTTAGTTTTGTTTAAAGGAGATATTAAGGTAGTTGTTTACGATGATCATGACGATGGTGTTTCAGGCACATTTAATTGTGTGGGCTTTAAGTTGGGGGTACTATTTACTCCACCACTGGAAGTGTTGCCTTTAGAAATGTGTTTACTTCTGATTGTGTTGCGGGCTTCGTGAATGAACTGCCAGCATAAACGACGTGACGCATGCTCTCAGGAGCACAAATCTCTCTGCCGAAAATGTCTTCCAATTTTCTAAAACTACGAACACTATAAGAAAATATCAAAGTTCACTTTTAATAAATAAATAAATAAGAATAAGTAAATAACCCACTTAATTTTTTAGGAGTCTTATTTATATATCCTGTGAAATAGTAGGGTTATGTTTGCTTAGACATTGTCTCTGTTGTGAGGCACTGCAAAGTATTGATTTATGCTGACGATATTAAACTTTTCGCTCAGATTAAATCTGTTAATGATTGCGAACTGGTACAAGGTGATCTTCAAAAATCTTACGTTTGGTGCAAAAACAATAATTTGCCTCTCAATATCGACAAATGTGAGGTTATGACTTTCCACAGGAATCAGAAACCAATCACCTTTGATTATGTGTTCTCGGATTCCACGACTCGTCGTCGAGAGGGTGCTGTTTGTGATTTGGGGGTAAATGTGACCATAGATTGAATTTTATATCCCACATTAACTATATGGTATCTAAGAGTAGTTCTATGCTGGGCTTTATTAAACGTTGGTCTCGAGAGTTCTCGAATCCCACCATAACACTGCATTTGTACACTTGCTTTGTGAGACCTCTCCTTGAATACGCTAGCCAGGTCTGGTCTCCATTTTACGGTACACACATCGACTGTATCGAGTCTGTTCAGCGGAACTTCCTGCGCTTCGCTTTCAGGCACCTACCCTGGAACAATTCATTGATTCTTCCACCTTATGAGGCTAGCTTGAAGCTTTTGAATATGCACTCCCTCGAAAAACGTCGCATGGTCGCTGATGTAACTTTTGTGCATCAACTCTTAAACGCGAATATTGATTCTTCCCTTCTACTTAGCAAAATCTCTTTCCGTGATAGTGCGCACAATTTGAGACGGTTACCTCTGTTGCATGTTAACTCCGCAAGATCCAACTTTAGTATGTATGAGCCCATCAATCGCAAGTGCATTGTTGTTAATATTAAGGCTGAGCATTTTGTCATTGACATTTCCAAGCATGTTTTAAAAAAACGTCTATATAATACTTAATTTTCTGTTTCCATGTCGCATTGCATGTCATCTCATTCGGTGTTCGGTCCATGTTTAGTTTAATATGGTAATACTAACACCGACTAAGTGATGAATCGTATGTATTGTTGAGACGTTTATTTATTAAACGTGTCCATGCAGCGAGCTTGTGTTAAGCTGGTTCTGATAGTCAACTTTAAATATACGCACTAATTAAATCTTTGTTTCTATAATAATCTTTTTCAGAAATTGAAGATCGCTAATAATTTCTTTTATTTTAAGATAACTGTGCCAAAGTTCGCAAGATATGCACAGGTAAATACACGCACTAATTAATCTTTATTTCTATAATAATCTTTTTCAGAAATTGAAATTCACTAATAATTTCCATAATTTTCAGATGATTGTGCCAAAGTTCATAGAACATGCACAGGTAAATATATGCACAAAATGATTTATATTTCTATAATCTTTTTCAGAAACTTAAATTCACTAATAATTTTCTTAATTTTCAGATAACTGTGCCAAAGTTCGCAAGATATGCACAGGTAAATACACCACTAAATGATTCTTCATTTCTTTTATAATCTCCTTCAGAAATTAAAACTCACTAATAACTTTCTTTAATTCCAGATGATTGTGCCAAAATTCATAGGATATGCATACGTAAATAGTATATGCACTAAAAGTTATTTATTTCCTCTATAATTTTCTTCAGAAATGTAAATTCACCAATAATTTTCTTTAAATTCAGATAATTGTGCCGAAATTAATAAGATATGCACAGGTAAATATATACACTAAATGAACTTTATTTCTTTTATAAGCCTTTTCAGAAATTTAACTTCACTAATAATTTTCTTTATTTTCAGATAATTCGTAGTCTTCAAAAAAATCACAATAATTTATTCGGCTGCGCCACTCACAAATCAAAATTAATAAAAAAAACTCTTCCTCGATCAACGTTCGCGCCGGTCCGCATTGGTCAACTTCCAAAATCCAACTCCCCGACTACACGCAGTTTCCCTACATTCCAGCCGTTCTTGACTCAACCACCGGTAAGCGAGCATTTTTCTGTTCTTTGTTCTCGTTCGGTCGATTACCGATATCTCTTCGGGCTGCGGTGCTGCTGGCTACGTACGGGTTGACGTGTATGATTTTTAGGCAAAATCATTGCCATCGAATATTTTGTGTGATACAATTTCTCGGAATTTTTTTGTCGGTTTCGCAAAGGTTTATTGTATGGTGGATATCGCGCGATATTTTAAAGCTAGGCGAATTGCCGCTTTCGTCTCCTGGATGTTGGTGACTAGCGGTAAGTTTTATGTAGAAAATTATAATTTGTGTGCATTTTGCACAAATTGGGATTTTTTTTTTCATTTGAAATATTTTAATTGTTGTTGCTTTCCTTTCAGGTTTTACGTTTTTTACTTCTTTTCAGGGTTTTTGTAATATGGAGAAGTAGCATAGGGCTACTTCTACAAAATATTTAGATTTTATCTTTTTCAGGAATTTGTAATATGGAGAAGTAGAATAGGGTTACTTCTCGAAAATAACTAAGTTTTATCCCCTTTTTAGGTATCCGATAAATAAAATATAAATAAAAGAAAAAAAATGCTTAATAATAATAATAAAAAAAAGATTTTAAGAGAGGAAAAGGGAATTTAAGTCGGGTAAAAAAAAACAAGAAAAAAACCGAAAGGTAGCGTGAGGGCAGAACGCTACAGCAGGCTTATGAAAGACGATCTTCAAGCTGTAAAGAAAAAGTGGCAATTGTATTCTTCAGCTTTCGTCAGCTGCTAAGCATCTTACCTTGTACCATTAAATGATAACGACAGAGTGCTGTAGTAAGACAATGGACAACAGCACAATAAATTATTCTTGGCACAACAGAGCATTTGTTTCCCACTGTTTACTAAGTGCTATTATCGTACAGCTTTGGCATCTTTTGTAAAGTATTATTGCAGTGAACATTTGGGGTATGGGAATATATGCTTTTTGATTTGATTTGACATGACATACCTCTTGCTTGGGTTGTTAATATATCGATGATAATATAATTTTGGATTTTCTCCACTGAAACAACTGCAACCCAAGATTTTCAAGATGCTGGGTAGGATCTTATCTCGGGGAAGATATCATAATTTTCTCTTATCAGCCAGTCGATTTCACTATCATGAAATGAAGCACATTTAAATGTTCACAATATATTTTAATAAACTTATCGGATTTTCCTTATCAACCAGAAGTTGAAGCTCTCTTCTAAGCGCCAGTCCAACAGAATTCTCGTAAGTCCTGTAAAAGTAAAAATTATTAAATAAAAATAATTAATTCAATTACTACCTACTCATATTTAGTAATATTATACAAAACAAACAAGTAAATTTTAATTATTAAATAGCAGCAAGCAAATTAAAAATAAGTTTTTCATAAAAATTACCTTACAGACTACTTGGCTGTCGTCTGTGGACTTGTCTGCTTGTATATATTCCGAGGGTTACGGCTCAATGCATACAAACATATATATATACGATCTTAAATTTAAGACTGTATTACAAGCAATTGCCCAAGTATAAATACCTTCTGATAAAAATTGAATTTCAGTTGAGAACCTGAACAACTCTTACATAATTTTAATAATAGCAAAAACTAAGTCTGAAATTCTATAAATAATAAAATTAAATCAATGGATCTAAGCCTATTTGTAAAATTCTATTCGCAAAAATATATATTTAATTTGGAATGATTCATGAAGTAATTCTCAGCCACAATTGAATTTCTCGTCCATTCTCTTTAAAATTTAAATTCACTATGAATGTGCGTATACCCACATGTATAGGTTCTACTGTAAAGCATATTCATACTCCTTTGGACTGATAGTCCACCATAAACAGGGAACGAAAACAAGTTTGAGACAGGTATAAAATAATTAAAAATAAGAATTACGAGTTTTTAATGTTTTTTTTTTTTAATTTATTCATCAGTAAGAAATTTTGAAAGTGAAATTTCCTGTATACGAAATACTAAGTTATTTGAAAGCAAATTTAATTTGCCACATGGCTTCAAACGTTACAGAATTCCCACAGTACTTAAGATTACAGGTTTGTAATATCATTACTTCTGGATGATAAAACTCTGACAGGCTTAATAGCATTGCTGCTTAAAAGCAAGGATACGTAATAAGGATCCAGAGGGGAGAGGACCTACTGGTCTATTGAAAGCATTATAAAGGTTATTAAGATTTGTAGTTTTTAGAATTAATGATGGTGTAATAGAGCGAATTATAGGAGAGAAAATTTTTAATTTGCATATTTGTCTGTATATTTATCTGTCCGTCGATTGGCTCAAATCTTCACTTGAAACAAGGCAAAAAGTTAGGATTTGTTTGAGCACAATCCTTAAGATACCGGCTAGATGAAAGTACGTTATGTAATTTCGCATGGTCACCCAAGTTTGATGATTAAAGTGGTTTTTCGCAGCTATTTCTAAAACGGTTCGTCGGATTTTAAAAGTTATTATAATCGATTTCATACGATTTTATATTCTGCAAAACTTTTCAATACAATCAAAATGTCCACGACTGAACGTTTTCAGCGTGTACATAAAAAACCTAATTTTTTGTATGGCAAAAGGGATTGCCCGATTTAATACAGTTTTGATCTTGTATTTAAAATTTGTACCGAAACGTCATGCGAAAGATTTCAGCTCTCTAGTCGATGCGTTCTTATGCATTGTGTAATAGTAAAAACAAAGGACTTACCCAATTTGTCTCATTTTCGAATCTAAATCAACAATATTTTAGAAAAGGTTGTGTACAGAATTTTATCCCTCTAAGTAAATGCGTTTTTGAGTTATGGTAATGACAGGGAGATAGATGCACATACAGACGAACCGACAATGGACATGCAAAAATCCAAACAACTTTTAATAGGTGCATTCGTTTGCTTTGGTGCAGGTCTAACTCAGGACTGTCAAGTGCAATTCTACACCAGGACCAGAAATCAGCTGCCTTTCAGTGCCATCCTGACACGCATGCATAATATTAAAAGTTATTTTGATTTTTGCATGTCCGTCCGTCTGAAAGCTGAAATTTTGTACACGGACTTTAAAAAAAAAAGGGAAATTAAATTAGAAAATGAGATAAATCGGGCAACTCCTTCGTGGGGTCGCCCTACCAAAATTTCGGTTTCCACTATATATTTTATAGTGAAAACGATCAGTCTTAGACATTTTTATTGTAATAAAAACTTCTTCAGAATACGAAGTCCTATAAAATTGGTTATAATCATATAATCATTTTTTCTGTTCGACCGACCGTTCTAGAAATATATTCGAAAAACACTTCAAAAATCAAACTTGCATAGATCGGTGACCATATGAAATTTCATACGGGAATTCATCTAGGGTATCAAAAGAATTGGTCTTAGACCAATTCTAGCTTTTTTAGTTGTTAAATGTAATTTTTTTACAAAAAGTCATTTTGTAATAGAATAGTAGTTTAGGATGCGAACTGCACGAGTCATTAAACCAAACTTTTCTCAGTTTTACACACTGGCATATATACAATGAAGTGCTTGATATGCTATTTCATGCGGGTAGATTTTCTTGTGTCAAAAATAGTTCTTACGTCGGTGCCAATATTGAAAATATTGCTTGCGTGAATTTGAAGTGATTTTAATAAAACCTTTCGAATTTCTGTTTAGTATCTATGAATACATATATATATATATATATATATATATATATATATATATATTGCCTTTGGTAAAACACTTTTTATCACTAATTAACGCAAATAATTAATTTAAAAACATTTATTTCGACGAACCCACTTATTTATTTGATGTTTAATGCTCTGTTTCAGTTGGTACTTGGTGCTTAGACCGAAAGAGAACGCTATATAGAAGTGGTCCCACTTTTGCAGTGTATTTCTATGGACGTAGTTAGTCAATATTATACATGTCAGTGGATTTACATAAGAACTCTGCAAATATCTTAGAATGGTAGAAGTTAGGACTATGTTAAGGCTCTGATGTGGTAGTGAGGGAGTCTGTTTCGTGGCTTGGGAAGTGTTTCTCGAGGGTTTTGGATCACCCAAAGTTGGGGACCCAAATAATACAATAATATTCATTGAAATAAATTTTGGAATAAAAATATTTTGTATTATTTTTGAAGTTGAATTATATAAATAAAAAAATATAAAATAAAAAATATATTTTTTCAAATAACTAAATTAATGAAATATTTTAGGGGAGAGGGAGTCATTATCCCCAGGACCCTCCCCCCCCTCCCGGATCCGCTTAATTAAGTGAACTTATTGACGGCATTTGTTGGAACATGATATTATTATAAGCCATTTAAAAAATTTGTTTGTTTTATATTTTAAATAAACACACTTACGTCGTTCCAAAGAAAAATATATTTATTTATTCGCGTTTTTACAAATCATCGTTGCGTTTCACCTTACTGAGGCACCATCAGGTTACTAAATACAAATCTGAGATTACAACTTTTTTTATTTTGGTATGTTAGCGGATCTAGTAACGGACTGTTCAACTACTCATCTATTTAATCATTGAGAATTGGTTTGTTTAATGATATCTCTTTTTTTATTTCAAATTGTTCGTACGTATCCAAAATAATTTCATCATTCTGTTGTTGCAATAATTTTACGTTATTCATATTTTGTCTTATGGTTAGTGTTTTTTAGATGTTTATTATTTTTAGCTCCGGAAATATGTTCTGATTTTTCTTTTAGCTTTCCCTATATATATAATCCTGAACAGTAATCATAGTCGATTTCATATACTCCACTCTACGGTTTCCAGTTTGGGTTTTCTTTTATTATTTAGAAGGAGATTTTTCAAGTTTCAATGCCATGATAGACTATCTCCTAAAAATTCCGCTTAATCAAACAAATTTTAATATTGAACATAGCACCAAATTATTTGCCAATTACAAATTTTATTTGTTTAATTTCAATTTGTTGAATGTGAAAATTTACCTTTCCAATATTCTATTAATTGCAAAGGTAAACAAGTAAAATATCTAGAATTAGTGTAATACCAATTTTTATGATACCTAAGATCAATGCCGCGTATGTAATTTCGTATGTTCACCCACCTCTGCAAGATTGATTTTTGAAGTGATTTTTCGCATATATTTCGTCGGACAGAAAAAATGATTATAACCAATTTCATAGGATTTCAAGTTTTAAAGAACTTTTCAGTACCACAAAAACGTCTAGGACTGATCACTTTTACAGTATACGTAAAAAATTGATAAAACTGATGTTTTTTTAGGCACTTGGTAGAACACTGCGGTAATCATGTTTTTTAAAAAATTTAAAAAAAAATATTTAAAATAAAAACTCATGCAATACTGTTCTACTACAATTTTATTTAATTTGAGTCGCGACGCGTTTCGCCTTCTTAGTGGCGTTATCAAGCAACTGATAAGCAGATCGCTAGCTAAACCTGACTATCGTAATATTTTGGAATTTGAATCTACATTAAAACAATATAACGTTTCACCAGCTTTTTATAATAAGAAAACTTAAAATTTTTTTTCATTAACAATAAACTAAAACCGAATGTTGATAAAATAGATAAGAGCGGAATTTATAGTATTGAGTGTAGTGACTGCAATGCAGTCTATATTTGTAAATCAAAACGTTCATTAAAAATTATATACAAAGAACACGTATAATCGGCACTCTATAATATACCAAAATCAGGCATAAGCAATCATTTAGTTGATACTGGTCATACCACATCGTAAATAAATTATAAAAAATAAATAATAGCCCCCCTTATGTATGGATTTATAATGACCGTTACAATAAATTTCAAATTCCAAAATATTACGATAGTCAGGTTTAGCTAACGATCTGCTTTTCAGTTGCTGGATAATGTTCTAAGAAGGCGAAACGCGTCGCGACTCAAATTAAATAAAATTGTTGTAGAACAGTATTGGATGAGTTTTTATTTTAAATACGTAAAAAGCCTAAAATTTTATATGGTAACAGCAAGAAGGGGTTGGCTGATTTAGTCCATTTTTGAAATTTTATTTGTTATTACTATAATAACACCATGTACCGAATTTCAGCTCTCTCGTCCACGCGCTCTCAGGCAGTGTAACTTAAATTTGCTTTTTTTTTTAAAAAAAGTCCGAGTACAAAATTTCAGCTCCTTAAGTGAAAGAAAGGTGAGAACGGACGGACCGGCGGACAGACGGACATGCAAAAATCAAAACAACTTTTAATATTATGCGTGCGTGTCTAACCCATTTTTCTGTACTAGCATTATTTCTGTGTTACAAATGGAAACACTTACTTAAATAGTATACCTTATAAAATCCATCAAGGGTATAAAAAGATCCTAATACAATCTACCTGATACATTCCTATTAATAAATGTTATATACTCGTACATAGGTACAGTCCGCAATACTCCCACAATAATTACGACCAAGAAAGCCGTAATCCTCTCTTTGATCCTTCAACTTAGAGTTCAATACAGTTTGATATGAGCACCGACTTCATTTACAGACCAATTCACTACACTCTGAATGACATTAACTACTGTTAGAGCAGGATTTCTGACAAACCAACTCTCTCATATTCTTATATGTAATTCTAAAAACTCCTTGGTAAATACTCCATTTTCTACGTTGGATGAAGTTTTTCTTAACGGTGTTCACCTTTTCAGGTACATGTATCACATCATCTATGTAAATTAGTTTCGAGCCTAGTTAAAAGTAAGAAAAATATGTCAAGAAATCTTGGAAGGACAAGGACGTGTTTTGTTGAATTTACCGTCGTTTAATGATGAAGGACTTATCAGTCGTCAACAATATAAAAAAAAATCAGTTAATGTTATTATAAAGGACCAGAGATATATATTAAGGTACATATCCAAGTTAATGCAATACTAAAAAAAATATTGTAAGATAACCACCAACCACGTCCAGGGTACACCGCACGTTTTCGCTCCATATAATGACGTTAAATTGGTTGCGGCGTTACTTTGTGTTTATCCTCTGAACATCCTAGCCACATGACTGCTCTTTTCTATGCGAATTCTGGACAAACATATTTCAGACTTTCACAATTTGCCTCCATGGAAAAAAGGTATTTTTCGGATCCATAAAATCCCGTTTAAGTCGGGAGATCTTAATGTGCCTTGGGGGTAAGAGAAATAAATAATGTGTCTGGTGTGCTTTGAAATTTAAACACTTTTCGTTTTAATCGGGAAGGTTGCCTAAATGCTCCATTTGGGTGATTTTGTTGACCTAATTTTATTGGCTGAGGTTCTACGTATAATTGCGCTTATTTTAATGTTACACCACCAGCGAAATTACCTTTTAATAAACCTTGATAACGTACAGATACGGCGCGTCGTTAGCAAAAATGCCGGCATTCAAAATATTTGAAGCGAAAAACAAGAGTACATTTAAAATTGTTTAAAATAAATTAGAATTAATAACATTAACTGGCGGTTAATTATCACCTTTCGTTTTCTGACAAAAGCCTTTGACGTAAATTATCGGCTCTATACCTGATTTTAACATAATTATGGTGCTTTAATGTCTGAATTTAATAGAATATTGCAGTCGAAGGGTAAAACTTGGCTTTAAGTTTAATTAATTCGTGCGAAGTGAGAAGGCAATTTTAATTGAATCTCACGAGGAATTGAAAATTGTTCATACAATTTTTATAAAATTTCCACAGTGTGCACAAAACTAAAGATTTTCAATAAATAAATAAATGTGGTATATACTCACTAAGGCTGATTATCATAACGAACATTCAATCATCTCCGTATACCTTCCTGAATTTGAGTGTTAGTACTCTAAGGAGCACTTTCGGTACATATAATATCTATCAGTTTTTTTTGGAATGAAAATGTCTTTGGGCGGACCAGGTACAAAATTTATGTTGGGCAGTGTCGATCGTCACGTTCAGGGCTGCCAGGTTTCCCGATTTATCATATTTACCCGGAATTTTAACTATAATACCGAGCTCCCGATTTTGGCTCCGTTATTTTCGATTTTTTTATAGACTATTCCGATTCTTAGGGACTTTCACTGGGAGCATGACAAAATCCAGAAATATAAAATCCAGAAGTGACAAAATCCAGAGAAAATAAAAAAATACGGAAGTAAGAAAAGCCAGAAGTGACAGAATCCAGAAGTGACAAAATTCAGAAACGACAAAATACATAAATGTCAATTAAAAGAAAAAACTCTAAATTTTGGAAATCACTATACAAAGAAACATTTTTGCGTTGAGGTGTTATCCTGTTCTGAAATGTATGAATTAGTGCTTATCCCAGCAAACAAAGCTTTCAGACAGTCCGACAAGTCGGACTGTTGTCGGAAAAGAAAAAATAATTAAAAAAATATATTCCGAAAATCTTATATAACTCTAACGGAAATCGTATAGAATAACTTTTCCTCCATTTTATTGGAATATTTGACGACTTCTACTATTTATCCTACCGAAATCGTAGCTCTTTATGCGAGAAATTTCTTAAGAATTCTTAATTTCGATTTCGTGCCGATTCTTGCAGACTGTCGGGAGCATATGCTGAAATTACGCCGCGTCGCTCATTTGAAATCTAGTCATTCTACAGTGCGCATTGTTTCACTTAAGAAGAAAAGTTTCGGTGAAAATAAGCGGTGTTTTCCAGAGTTCTGCAAAAATAAATAATCTAGTGCTTGGACAGTGTGCATTATTTCGTTTAAGAAGGAAAGATGCGATGAAAATAAGCGGTGTTTTCCAGAGTTCTGCAAAAATAAATAATCTAGTGCTTGGACAGTGTGCATTACTTCGTTTAAGAAGAAAAGTTTCGGTGAAAATAAGCGGTGTTTTCCAGAGTTCTGCAAAAATAAATAATCATGTAAGTTAGAAATTTTTATAGAATTTATATTAAGTTTCAAATACTTAGATTTTCAGGAACAAACTACTTTATTTTAAATTATATATTTAAGGGAATTAAAGAATGTCTTCAAAACAAAATGTCCATAAAAGTGTGCAAAGAGAAGCAAAAAATTTACTAAAATTAATTTTTATTGAAGATTCTAATGATATTCCAACAAAGAAAGTAAAAGTGGTCGAAAAAGAGGGAATAAACACTATAATACCTGAAAATAACAGTATAATACCTGAAAATATAAATGTGAATACTGTGAATAATAGAGAAAATGGGTGCGATAGAAGTTATATTGATAGTACAGGAGCGGATAATAGGGAAATCGGTATGAGAGAATTCCTCTGCAAATGGTCTATAAAATATAAAATAAGCTATGAAGCAATGAATGAGCTATTAGTAAAACTCCAAAAATTTGAAAATGATTTGCCTTGTGACGTGAAAACACTGCGTGGTACTCCTACTTTTACCCACATATATTGAATGCCCCCGGGGCAATATACACATTATGGTATAAATAATTGTTTAATAGATTTTATGATAGAACACGAATTCTTGCAACAAGATATATCGGCTCTAAATTTTGCAGTTGATGGGCTGCCTCTTATTAAAAGTAGTTGTAGACAACTGTGGCCAATATTATGTAGTATAGAAGGTTTTAATAAAGTTTATTTTGTTGCTTCTTATATTAATAAGGGTGAAAAATCAGCAGAGTTAAAAAAAGTAAAAAGCAAACCATCTGATCCAAACATTTTCTTGAAATATGTTGTTGAAGAATTAAAGCAATTGCTCGCAGAATGATTTAATTTTCATAATAAAGTTTACAAAGTAATACTAAACACATTTATATGTGATGCACCTGCTAGGGCTTTTCTTTTAAATGTTAAATTGCATTCAGAATATTATTCGTGCACTAAACAGCCAGATTTTTCGTTTTGCGAAATTTATAATGGGGACAATATGATACTCGGGGAGCATTTTTTAGTATTCCAAAAGACAAAAATAGAAAAAAATGTATAATGCTATCGAATCAATCGAAAAAATATTTTCTACAACTTCTTTAAGGGTAATTAATTTATTTTAATTAATCTTCTAAAAAATTTATAATCACCTTTCAGATTTTTCATTTTGGAAAGCTTATTATAGACCTTATCATATCATAAAAATAACATCACATATAAGTTATAATACAGTTTATTAAATTAGAATTAAGATGTTAGAAGATCAAACTGAATTAATTGATTTGGTTGCTACATCAGGTATGTTTTATAATACTTTGTACATAAACACGTTATGAATAATAAAAAATCCAATGTAACACGCCGTATAATGTTTGATCTCTATCTTCCAGCACAAACCAATCCCATAACTTCAACTCCAATAAATTACACCGATTTTTTAATGGTTCCAACTGGTAAGTGAGCGAAATAATATATTTTATAAAACTGCAAGAAAAAAGTGAAAAAAAACTTCCTAGATATTTCTTACCCTGTTACCTCGACGCAAATAAATCTACCAAAAGAACAAGCTGTGGCGGAGCTGCACCAATTAATTGTAAGACCGCCATGTACACATTCAAATGAGTCTATCTCCGAAGTTTTGCTAAAAGGTTTAATTATAAATAATAAACTATAATTTATAGCATCTCTTGATATATACATTTTATAGAAATTTTGGATACATGTAAAGAAATAAGGAAAGATAACGAGAATATTCGCAAAGTACACGAAAAAATGACGGAAGCAAACAGGAAGTTACTCCTACATTTTGCTAAAGAATCAGTTTCTTTAAGAAAAAAAGTTGATATGGTCCTTGACTCATTAAAAATTCAATACGATAGATTCAACAAACTTCCCAAATTTTCCATAAAAACTAAAAGTGGTATATTAGGATTCGAAGAGGATCTACAAGCGGACAAGGACATGCATAAACAACTGGTAAGATAAAACTTTTTAAACCATCAGAAACTTCAACTCAATATAATTTAATTTATTTTTCGTAGAAGTAAAAAATAAAATAATACATTTTTTCCTTATTTAGTTATGTATAATGTCATATGCTTAATACAAGTGTTTAATACTTCTCTTCTAGCTTCAGAAATTTGTCCAACACGGATCCATTGAGTTTACTAAGACCATTGACTCCAGCATTAACCTAATATTCGGCAAGAATGATAACTGCAAGTATTTTTCTTGGACTGGAGCTAACAACAATATAGCTGTGAAGAAATTTACTATTACAAATATCATGAGAGGTATATCCTTAACTTTCCCAAAATGCAATTTTTTCTTATTATTTTATAATTGCAGATTTTTGCATTCTAAATAATCCAGAAGCAAGGAACTTTGACGTCGAGAAAGCCATAAAAAGATACTTCAATAAAGCAAAGGATAGACTTGCTAAACAAGAAAAAAGGAATTTAAATAGAACTTGCGAAGACGGAACCCACGTTGATGAAATAATTGCGGACAATAGTCAAGAAACTGACAAAGAGGTCCAAATAGAAAATGAAGACATTTTTAACTAGCTTTTGTAAATTTTTTTTTCTTTTGGTAGACTGAACTAAATAAAAATAAAGAAATAACATATATATATATATTTTTCACAAAATATTTATTAATTTTTTAAATGAAACTAAAACTAAAAACATTTGTTTTTACGTAATTTATGTAATTTGTCTTTTCAAATTAAACTGAAAAAAATTATTTTTATATTATATCAATAAATACTTAATAAATTATATCGATTTCCTATGGTCATTCAATTATTTAATATAATGGGCTTTTCCAATGTTAATTTATTTTTTAGTGCTATATAATTATGATGTAATTTGAATTGCAGGTAACAACTATTCATATAAGTTTATATTTTCTTATGTAATATGCAAAAGAGTACAAAAAAACGTAATTAACTGTAAAGAAACTGCTATAAATTTCATATCAATTGTTCAACGACAATTTTTATGTTAAAAAAGTTTACAGAGTTTTCCGTAAAAGCTAATTATTAATTTTTGTACTATTTTGTGTGGAATATGGAAAAATAAAAACTTATATATTTGGAAATCCTGTTCAATGAGCTTTCAGAGAAAAGGGGTAAAGCTTCCAGAATTCCTTACTATTTTCTACTAAAAATCGTAACGACAATTCTTTCCGAACTCTGACCGTTTCATACAGAATTATTGAAGATTTAGCGATAAAATCCATTCCGAAATCGGCTGAATTCCAATGACACTCGTTTCAATTTCGCAACGAAATCTAAAAGCTTTGTTTGCTGGGATATGATACATACCTAGGTTTGTGCCTAGGTCTTAGGTATTAATGAGTGCGTAAATAAATGAACGTGTGTGTTGAATAATGTAAACGAAAAAGTCCCGAGTTCATGAAGAATTCAAATTAAGAGGAAATCCAGAAAACATAAGCGCGCGCGAGTTAGAAAATTACATTTATCTTCGGATAAAAAATTAAAAAAATTAAAAAACAACCAATTTATTAATTGAAATATATATATGTTTTATTTATTTATTCACTTTCAACTTAACAAACAAAAATTGGCACAGTGTCTCACTATTCCTAGTATAATAATAGTAGTAATACTTCCTAGGCCGTAATTAATAACCTTGTGATACTTCAGTTCTGTAATTTCGTTTGTATTACTTTCTTGGTTCAAAATTATTTCTTCGAATGTTAGTTTATTTTGTGCTTGGATTGATTTCTCTACTTGTGGTATTACATATCTTTCTTTGTATATATATATATTGCTACTGCACCTTATGTTGTCGATTTCTAGTGTACAATTATTATAGGTTATAAAGTAATTCCCATTGAGAGTGAGTTTCCTCTTGTCACAAGTACTACTAAAATTTTTATTTTTAAAATTCTTTAGAATTAACATGTTATTATCTAATTCGACAATTTCTTCCTGTAGATTTACAAGTTTACAGTTTTTATGGAAGATACAATTTTTGCTTGGCTTTAATTCTCGAATTGATTTGTTATCTTCAAACGTATAAGTGTGATTGTTGATTTTTACAAATTATTCCAAGTCTGAGTCTAATTCCTTATGTTCACTATTTGTAATAGGTATTATTAATTTCCTATTAGTCTTGATTGACTCTACTGGTAACTTAATTGCAAGTAAAATATTATTATTATTAAACCTAGCAATGCCTGATCGTATATTCAAAAGCATTTTAAAATCAATGTTATATTCTGTTATTTCTTCATTTGTCAGGATATTCGGTTGGAATATACCTCTTCTTGCCAAGGCAATATTTTCTTGTATGTGGTCTACCATTTCTTGTATGGCTTTAATTTTTAACATTTTTTCACTAAATGAACTGTATGTTACTAGTTGTTGATTTGTCTTACTAAGTTCGTTAAATTTCTTCTGTATTTTTACTCTGTCAGATTCAATTATTTCTTTTATTTGCAAAAATGTTTTATTGAAACTATCATTAATTTTGATTTGTTGATTTAAGTTAGATATAATATTATGATGGTTTTCGTCAGTAATTGAAAGATGGTTTTCGATGTCTTGTCGGTCTTCGTCATCCATAGTTCCATATAACCACTTCATTAGCTTGCATAAACCGTTAATAAGACCACGTCTAATCCTATGGGGTATAATTGTCTTTATTTTATTCCTAGTTTTATTTATTTCTTTTTGTAACCACTCTCTATGGTTTCCTAAATCTAATAAACCTATGTTTGACTCTAATTTATCAACTATTCTAAGGATCTCGTTCGGATCAATTATATGTAAGATGGTGTCGTACTTCGCGACTATTTCTTCTTCATCTATCAAGATCTCTGCGTAACCTACGTCGGAGTCTATTTTCTCAATTGTCATCTTTTGGCTGCTTAATGGTACCATTATCAGTATCTAGAGTAGTATTAGTTTTACCTGAAAATTTCAATGGCCGTTTAATATTGTTTTCATGTACCCCTTTTAATTTTAGTTTCCTAAACTTTGGTTGTTCTTTGTGTCTTAAGCTAGCGTAGTTTTTAATGAACCCCATATCACGATTTTCTAGATAATCTTCCCTAACTTTGTTTCTTTTCTCAATGGTAATTTTCTTTTTACTTTCGATACGGTCCTTTATAATTTTCCTATCAGCTTTTCCGTTCTGTACTTCAAATTGTGTAGCTTTAATAGTGGAATGGTAGGTATTGTTATAATACTCAATTGCCTTTAATATTTGTTGTTTTATTGGAACCTTTTCTTCTAAATTGAGAACTCTAATTTTCTCGGTTATTGTGTTGTTCAATCTTTCTACGTCTGAATTCCCTGTGTGGCTGTTGGGTTTTACGAAGTGGGTTTTAATTCCTTCTTCTTTACAGAAATTTTTTATGTTTGTGTTGTTAAATTCATTGTCGCCTACTAACTTTTTCATTTTGCCTTTAATAGAAATAAATTGCCTTATCTTTTCAACTAGGGTAAGACTATTTCTATCTTCTAAATGGAAACATACAGCATGCTTTGAAAATTTATCGATAAAATTAATGAATGACTGTTTGCTGTTTACGTAAGTGTCGACATGAATTATTTCATTAATGTCTTCTGGCGTCTCAGTAAACTCAAATTTTCTCTTAATGGGGTTCCTATCGTATTTTGCTGCTGTGCATATATCGCAATTGTTCACTACTTTGTGAATTAGGATTTTAAGATTTGGGAAATATACTTTATTTTTCATTCCTGCATAATTAGCTACCATTCCTGAATGGCCTACTTCTATTTTATGATACAATGATATTTGCTTTATAGCTTGTTCTTCATTTTCTAAATCTTTTGCCAGGATGCTACATCTAATAATCTTAGTTTTAGAGTTGCTTGAAAAAAGTTCGATCAATTTTTGTTGAACTTTGTTGTATTCGGAGTCTTCTAGTCCTGAGTAAATTCCTATTTTACCTTTGCTGATGTGTCTCCTAAGTATGTCTGCTAAACTATCGGGGATGTCTTTTCTCTCGATGTAAATTCTATGATGACCATGTATTTTTTCAAATTCCTTGTCTTTTTCCTCCAAAATAATTATCTGGGTTTTAAAACGGTTGACTACAGTTTCGAGGATTGGTATGTGATCGCTTAGATCTTCCTCTTGAGAGTGGACTGTCTGCATATCTAGAGATTCGTTGTTAATTTCTTGGCATTCTTTCGCTGGGATTTTGTCATAAATTTTTATATCGTCTACAGCATTTATTTCGCTAGTATCTTTGTTAATTCTACTAAGGAAATCCGCTATTTTATTTTCCTTACCTTTAATGTAATCAATCTTAATGTCGTATTCCCCTAATTGTACTAACCATCTTTGTAGTCTAAGGTTTATATCTTTCCCGGTGTACTTCGCTTGTAGCCACTTGATTGGTTGGTGGTCTGTATGCAAGTCGAATTCCTTCCCGAAAAGGTACGGCCTGAAGTATTTCGTCCCCCATACTACTGCTAACAACTCTTTTTCGATGGTCGAGTAGTTTTTCTCGTGGTCGTTCAGGGTTCTCGATGCGTAACAGATGGGATGTCCATCCTGTGTAAGGACGGCTCCTAATGCATGATTACTAGCATCGGTTATTAGTTTAAATTTCTTGTCGTAATCAGGATATTTTAAGATTGGGTAATTAGTAATTAGCTCTTTGAGTTTCTCAAAGGCGGCTATGAAATTCGGATCGTTCGAATTTATTTTTGCTCCCTTCTTTAGGTATTTCGTAATTGGGTGTGCAATTTTTGCGTAATCTCTCATAAATTTGCGATAATACCCAGTGATACCCAGGAATGATTTTATCTGTTTCCTAGTAGTGGGTAATTTTAAATCCCTGATAACTCTAATTTTATCTGGGTTCGGCTTGACATCATCAGAAGTTAAGACATGGCCTAGATATTCGGTCTCCTTGCAAAGGAAGTTGCATTTGTTGACTTGTATCTTAAGTCCAGACTTTTTTAGTTCATTGAAAATTTTTCTGAGATTACTTAAATGTTCGACAAGAGATGTACTGAATATCAAAATATCGTCTAAATAGACGACACATATTTTATTAATATGTTCTCTTAGCACAGAGTTCATGAGTCTCTGGAATGTTGAAGGCGCATTTTTCAACCCGAATGGCATCCGAACATACTCGTAATGGCCAAAGGGGGTGGAGAATGCGGTCTTTTTAGTATCTTCGGGTTTCATCAGAATTTGGTGAAAGCCTTTCGCTAGATCTACAGTTGAAAAATATTGTGATCTACCTAATTTGTCTAGTATTGCTTCAATGTTTGGTATTGGGAATTTGTCGGTTATAGTTACTGCGTTTAATTTACGATAATCTATCACTATTCTCCATTTCTGACTACCGGAATTATCCCTTTTCTTGGGCACAATCCATAACGGACTGTTATATGGCGAATTGCTTTCTTTTATAATACCCTGCTTTAACATATCGCTTATTTGTCCTTCGATTTCCTTTTCGTGGGTTCGGGGATACCTATAGATCTTAGAAAAGATAGGGTTATTTGTAGTTGTTACAATTTCGTGGTCTATATGAGATGTTGCCGATAATGTATCACCGTCTTTGTAGAAAAGGTCTTCGTATTCTTTAAACAATTTTACTATAGACTCTCTTTCTTCGTTATTTAGATGGTCAAGTTTTAAGCTATCTTTGATCGATTTGTCGCTTGATTCTAAGCTATGTATGCAATTTTCGTCATATGGATATTTTGTGTCAATAAACATAATTTTATTGCCTTTAACTTCTATATATTTGTTTTGCAGATTAATTTTTACGTTAAGAGCCATCAGTAAGTTTTGGCCTATAATAGCTTCATAATTCCTATTAGATAAATCTATAACCTTCCAAGATATAGTACCATAAGTGCTAAATTCTTTTGGTAAAGGCGTTACTACTTTATTCGTAACTTCATTGACACCATTTATTGTTGTATAGTATAACGGATTTTCTAATGGTTCTTCCGGAAAATTACAAAATGTGTTAGGTCTTATCAAACTTGTCGTTGAGCCAGTATCCACTAAAGTTTTTATTTTCTGATTACCGATTGTCAGGAATATTAAAAGTAAACTAGTATCAAATGGTTTTTTATAGGAGTTTATTGTTTAAATTTCCATTGGTTCTGGAACGTCATTAAAATTATTTTGTCTTCTGTAACGTTCTGACCATCTAGAGTCGTCGTTTGGAATAATCGGTCTCTGGAATTGTCTAGGATTGTTATGAAAGTTTGTTTGTCTACGAAACTGTCCCGAATTATTATTATTATTATTTGTATGCCTTTGAAAATTTTCGTAATGCCTGGCATTGGTAATATAATTATAACTGTTTTTATTCACATTAAAAGAAGAGCTTTTATTCACTGGCTTTTTGAAATTTTTGTCGCTATAAAATTTGTTTAGGTTTTTTAACTTCCTATGATTGATATCTATTGCCCTATCATCGTCTAGTAACTTTAATCTAGCATATTTATTATAAATTTGGATCATACTTGAATTTTCTTCTTTATGAGCTCTTATGTTCCCATCAATTTTCTCAATCAATATTTCTACTAGATCTCTATCTACATTCTCTGGTCTACGTTCATCGAATTCATATAGCTCGTTTATAAGATAATTGGTATTTTTAAATTCATCAAATAATTCACGTAAATTACTTACTTTAACATATCTACAATGGTTGAACAGTTCTGCATAGCTTCTATTGGGCTGAAAGCACTGTTTCAGTTTCTCCTTTACATTGCTCCATGTCAAATCATCACCTAATTGACGGATACACCTTTCTGCTTTCCCTTGAATTTTTTCCGTGAACACTATCTGCATTGCCATCTGACGTAGAGCTTCATTTCTTCCACATAGAGATGTTGTACTTTCGACAGATTTTATGAAAGACGTTAACTATGATCCCCGCTACCATCAAAAGCCCTCAGTCGTCGAAATTGGTTGAGAACTCCTTCGGCGCTTAGATTCAGTGGACTTTGATTATGATCATCATGTTGCCTTCGTTCTGCTTCCTGTCTAAAATTAATAAGTTGTATCTCCTGTTGCTGTACAACTTGCTGTAATTGTGCAATTTGTTGTTGAAGTTGTTCCATTTCGAATTCTTCAAAATCCTGATGCAATTCTCGATTTAAATCGAAAAATCTGTTCCTGTTGTTTATCATCCACAAGAAAAACTCAGAATGTCGTTTCTTCGCACTTTCTCACAAAATATTTTAAATATTTGCTCTTTTTTTCACTTTGTATCTTTTTCCGATACGTTTTTCATGCACAAAAATTCTTTCACTACTCAGGTTTTTGTTTTTGGAAATATTCGTTTACACACATATATATATATCAATTAAAATTTTTTTGGTTCGATCACTGGATCCCTTTTTCTTTTGAAAGGAATCCTACCGACTGCGCCAGTTAGAAAATTACATTTATCTTCGGATAAAAAATTAAAAAAATAAAAAAACAACCAATTTATTAATTGAAATATATATATGTTTTATTTATTTATTCACTTTCAACTTAACAAACAAAAATTGGCACAGTGTCTCACTGGAGTGAGAGCTTTACTAATAATTCTTATCTATGATGTTACCGACATTAAACTTCCGACAGAACTGAGCTTATTACATTCTAATTGTTTTTCACAGCTTTTTCTTTACGAAAAAGTGTGAGAACGTTTATTTGCTAGTTAAGCAAATTTAGCTTTTTTTGATATACATTGTGAGAACTTATGAAGTTTATCCGAATGGGTAAACTTATTGTTCCCACAGATTTGCGACGGAAGAAGGTGTTACGTTACTTATGACTTTATATATTTTTCCTTTAGTTCTTCTAGATTAAAATGTTGTGAAGAATACAACGGATTTGTGTATTCATCACTATTGTTGTGGGAAAGTGTTTCTTGTAACGTAACTCGCGCGCGCGCACGTGTGTTAGCTAGATGAAAGTGAGAGTCTAGTTGACCGAGTATAGATTTGTGGGGTTTGTTTTCGTTTTTTTTTGCTCTCATTAATACATAGTAAGTGTATTTAGTTGTCGTGTTTTCCAGGTTTAATGGGCTCGAATAGGGTTATTTTAAGTTGAGTTTTTTTTAAAGATCGGGTATGAGCTTTGTAGGGATGTGAGAATGATCAGGTCATCACATTAATATTCAGCATAGATAAGAGCTGTAGGGAATATGATATTTTTCGCAGGGGTATCGATGTTGTTAGTATAATAGCTCGGTCATAAAACTTAAATGTACGCAGGTAGGAGTAATATCTTAACTAGGAAAGAATTAGCACGCTATCAAGCCCAGGAAGGGGAATTAGAACTAAAACACAGGAACTTAAGGAATGTCAGGCAATATTGCAGAATTATGAACAGGACTGGCAATATTTCGGGGAGCATATAACAGGAGAGTTACAGAAGAGGTGGACAGAAGAAGGGGCGAAGAAATTACGAGAGGAATTGAATGAGAGTGTTAAAAAAAGTACAAAAGTCGAAGGTTTAGATCATTTAGTGACAGCAGCATTCGAAGTTATCCAGAGTCGTGAAATAGAAGCAGAACAAGCATTGGAAGAAAAGAAAGAGAAAAAGGGGCTCTTAAGGAACATAGACTCGCTAAAGGTACAGCTAAAGGAGGCTGAGGAAACTACAGCTGAACTAGAGAAAGAATTGGAATTCGATCAATCATCATAGGAAAATTATAATCAAGAAGTTAATAAGGCGAGCACGAGTAAGAGGTGGAATCCAAGGAAATTAGTATTCTGGGACCAGCAACAGGATAAAAAGGGGACCTCTGAGACTTTTAAAGACACACAGCATAAAACGTCCAGTAACAGTACGGAACAAGGTCGAAATAAACCCAGAACAGAATCTGTCAAGTCAAAAGCACCTCTAAAAAGCAACATGGCAGAGGCGTACGAGAAAATCATGGACTTCGTTTCTAAATACGTGCCAATGTTTTCAGCGGAAAGGTCTTCAAATTTGGCAAAAGAAGTTTTTCGTTTCCTCAGTTACAGCAAAGACTTGCACAATCGACTGAAAGCAGCAGAGCAAAGCATTTTTATTAAATGCCGATGACGCTTACTATCTAATAAGCTCACATGAGCCAAAGGACTTTGCATCTTTGCAGCAGGCGATTAAAACAGCCTACATGCCACGGAAATCTTCCAGTGAATTACGCACTGAAATGTTAGCCTGTAAGCAGAGACCTGGTGAGGATATCAAAGAGTTTGCAGAGCTAGAGATCAACGCGGTAGCTACTTTCAAAGCTGGTGTCGGCAGTCGGGCCACCCGGCTATACTTAACTGGAAGAAAATTCGAAGCACTAGAAGAAATTCGAGAGGAAGCTCTCTACTTCTCGAAATATGCCATGGAAACACCACAGGAAAGTTGGAATACCGGAAACTTTACCGAGGTCAATCAGAAACAAGCCCAAAAAGCCTTTTCAAGCAGTGCGGAGACCGGCAAAAAACTGGGAAACTCCAATCAGAGCAACACAGCAGCCTAGAGCGGTCAAATGCTTCAAATGCGGACAGCCGGCACACTTTGCTAAGGAATGCCAGTAGAGAAAGCAGCCTCCTTACTGCACTAAATGCCGAAACTATGGGCATGAGGCGCCAGGTTGCAGGAATCAGCAAGTCAGGTTCGCAGATGCAGTGATAGACAACTCAACAGAATTCAATCAGAGAAGAGAGGTTCTCTATTGTCAGTTTTGTATGACAATTGTGTGCGTGAGTGGCGATTGAATAGTTGTGTGAAACTTGGCTCCGTATTTTTGCATTTTTTCTTTAGTAATTTGACACGAGTGCACGAGGATATTACCTTAGAAGTCTTAACAAGCGAAATTCTTCTCAGTTTTATTTTAATTTCGAAGTTTCGTGGTGAATATTTCAAGATAATCAGCAATATCATCTAAAACACGTGCCGGTAGCAGCTCAATACCTGATGAACTTATAACATCAGTAGAAATCAAACAATTGCTGGAAGGTATCAAGCAGCATTTTGATGCCAAGTTAAAAGCCACGGAATCGCAGTTATCATCTAAAATTTCAGAAATTGCTAAGGAGCACAGTGATGTAGTTGCAAACATGAATCACAGATAACCTCTCAAAAACAAGTGTCAAGTCTGGAAAATAAGGTTAATACGCTTGAAAAAATTTCTAAATCTACAGATGCTTTTCTATATGGAATTCCTCAGCTTGCCAGTGAAAACATTAGTGAAATTATGCACAAATTGTCCGAAGTGGTCAATTGTCCCATTCCATCCGGGACCAACGTGTTTATATTGAGGAGAGCGAGCGGCGGTGATGGCAGTAAAACCATCTCAAGGCATGCAGTTCCAATTATAATCAAATTTGATAATTCGGCTGAAAAAATGAAATTTATAAGGGCAGTGCAAAAAATTAAACCTAAGCTATCGCAGCTTGGTTTTCATGGAAATAATAATATCTACATAAAAGAATGTCTATCGTTTGCAGATGAAAATATTCTAAATGAGTGCATTAAACTCAAGCGCAACGGGGATATTGCTTCAGTTTTTACTGTTCGTGGTGTTGTATATATCAGATGCAATTTGAATACTGAAGAGTCCCCCCTCAAGTTCACCTCTCTGCAACAATTAACGACTTGGGTGCAGCATTCGACACAGGATATGCTTGAATCGGAGGCAGTGTAATGTTGTAAATTTTTTGTTTTTTGTTTTTAAAAAATGTCTCAAATTTATTATGTTAACTTTATCTGTAGTTGCTTCTATCTTTACATATATTGTTTATTTAGTCATGGATTTATAATTTTTTCTATTATTTTCACTCTTGTAATAATGGTTTCCAGGTTTATGCATGTTAGTTTGAGCTTATGCTATAATTTCATCTTGAAATTCTTGCTGACTATTTTTTATGATATGTACATTCTATGATAGTACAGACTCTGACTCCATTTCTAAATGAGATGTAATAGTGAATATTACTGGTGCTAATGAGGAGTGTATTAATATCTGCCACATTAATGTCAGAAGTATACTCTCTAGCATTGATGAATTTAAACATATTTTTCAAAATAGTAAGCTAGATATAATAATGATTACAGAAACCTGGCTAAAGGATGACATAAGTAATCATTTTGTGTGTTTATCAGGCTTCCAATTATTTCGTAATGATCGTGGCTACTCACGAGGTGGCGGTATAGCGGTGTATGTAAGCGGAAATCTTCGATGTAGAGTAGTTTCATTCTCTAATAACAACATTCCTGGTCCTGAGTATTTATTCCTTGAAATATTAATTCAACAACAAAAAGTTTTATTAGCTTGTGTATATAAGTCTCCCAGAGGGCCTGTCCGGATCCAAGTCTTCAACTTCGTCTTGATATTATATCTAGTAACGTAACACACCAAGCTCAGCTATTATAATAGATAGACGAAGCTAACATGTCCGAATTCGTGTGCTTGACGTTTGACGTTTAGAGATAGTAGGTATCTACGGTTTGTGGTTTGTAATAATTAATAAATGTAATTATTTGTAATTTTATTATTAATTATTAAAGTTCTTATAAAAATTTGTTACAATTATCTCTAGTACATATCTAACTGCTTATATTGCAGAGAATTATTGAAGGAAAACAATGCATATGAGACGAGCACGAGACGTTAGGATTGACATGGCTGTAATGCAGTTTGCCAGCCGGTTTTGGACAAATAATAATGCTATTATAGAAGATGCCGATTAACAAGAATATGTAGATTTTTGTGTAAAATAAATTAATTGTAATAATAGTTCAATTTAAAAGTTATTTACTTCTGCAGACTCCGAGGACGTATTGTCCATCCCCAACATCATTGCAGAAAACTCAAATCCTCGCGGGAGATAAAAATACATGCAAAAAGCACCTGCGAATAAATTTAAAGTCCTTCCGCTGCTTTGTTGACTTTCTGGAAGTTAAAAAACACTGTTGGACTCGTGACATAGAGGCAATTCTATTTCTGCTTTGGTTAGCAGTTGGCTGTTCCTTTGGGGTAGGTTCCTTAGCAATAAATGTACCCGGAAGTACAACATTTGACATTATTTCTAAAGTATTGCTAAAATCGCTGGAAATAATACCGAAACTTATAAAATATCCGAGTGACGCTGATGAACAGAATGCAATATCAACAGAATTTGTGCGTAAAGAAAAGCAGCTATATTTCATCGAGCAACAGGCGCCTTAGATGGGAAATAAGCAAGTGTGCTATGTCCACCCCATCTTCACGATGAATACATTAATAGAAAACTGCACTATGCTGTCCAACTGCAGGTATTGTGTGATTCTAGTGGAAAGTTATTAAATATTTTCACTGGCTATCCTGGTTCTGTTCACGATCAACGCGTGTTTAGAAACAGCCCTTTACATTTAAACGCGGAATATCCTCCTGCTGGATATTTCATATTAGGAGATTCGGGTTACAATGCTGCAGCGACTCCTGTACCGATTGTTGTCCCCTATAAACGGTAAAATCTCCACAGAGATAAGAAAATATTTAATACACACCACAGCCTAGATAGGAGTATTGTGGAAAGATATTTATTTGGGGGCAGACCAATTGAATTGAAAATAGAAAAAACAGTTAAAGTCGTTGCAGTTTGCTGTGCATTACGCAATATAGTATAACAAACGGAGATGGCTTAGATGAGCTCTCAGTACATTCATCAGGAACAAACCGTATTGAAAATGATAGTCCTGAGCAATCATCATCAGCAGCTGTGCTGTTTAGAGACGAGCTGTGTTGGGAATTGATAGAATAAAAGCCTTGTTTTTATGCTTGATTTTGAAAATCAGCTCATTTAAAAAAAATAAATAACAGTTAATAAAAACTTAATAAGAAAACTGCATTACTTCATTAAAAATATGTACAGTCTTAAAAAAAAAGCACTTCATTAAATATATTAACAGTCTTAAAAAAATAGCACTACATTAAAAAATATGTAAGGTAACGTGGCTTCAGTCTAAAATAGAAATATTTTTATAAAAATTTGCATAATATTAATTTTTACCTGAGTCGCCTGAGCTCGACTTCGCTCCCCAAACCCTCTCCACCTGTAAAAATGATAAAGTCTTTTAACAGTCGCAGCACTTGATTATTTTGTTCGAGGGCAATTTTTTTATCTTTATGCGACTGCCACACGGACCAGAATTTGGTGTGGGTGTTGTTAATGTTGGTATACTGGCAGGGGAGCTGAGTATGTGTTGTAACCTCCCGCCGTGCTTACCTACACAGGTGAGGAGCGGGCAGGTGGAGTCCAGTGTCCTGCTTCTGATCTGTAATTAGTCTCAAAAAATCTATTTTTAAGTGGAAATAAAATTCACACGACCGCGTTAGATGTTAGACTTTTATTTATTTAAACTTTAATCCTTTAACAAACACTTTTCCTACTGTTTAAATTTAACACTTTTCTATCATCTAGGTTTCATTACAATACAACTTTCTTTTAATTTAGGATGAAAAACGAGGCCTGACCGACTCACTTAGAGGTTTTTACTGAACTCCGCGATTCTTGCTTTCATAAAATTCTACTTGCCTCGCGATCGCGAGATGCTTCATCGCTTCAACAGGATGTAATTTGATTCTCTAAAAAATATAAGTGGAGAACGTGAAGTAAACAAAAGTTGCTTACTTCGAAATAAAATTTGAAATTTATTACTTTGGGAGAAAGAATTTCTTTAAGTGTTCGTTGCGCACTTGAAAAACGATACATTTTATCGTGAGAAAATGAGTTGGGATTTGCGTCGGTCAGGCACTATCACAACTAATGAGTTATGATGTGTGCCGACCGCGCGCAATCACAACATTCCATCCCCCTAAGAAAAAGAAAATTTTCGGCTTGGACAAAAATTTTCTCGAGAGTAAAACTGCTAAAGGAAATTTCGTAGTATGTGATCGTGTTTTTATTAAAATTTGTTTTTTTTTCTTTTCAGCCGGCCGAGTCTCGCTTCCCGTTTTTTTTGTTTGCAATATAAAAGTCAATACATATTAATGTCTAAATGGTGTTTGATATAAAAATGGTAATTATATGTAAAAGTACACTACAAAAAATCTGTTTTTTTTTCTTTCCTTTTTTTTTTAAAATAGGTACAATATATCTTAACTAAGTTTGTTTGGTAATATCTACTTCTAGAAAAATTCACTCTTCTCTCTTTTTTCTCTTTTTTTTTATAATTATTTTTATCGTTAGTGCACTTTTGCTAAATGTTCTTATGTTGCTAAAACAAAGTAAACCTGATTAATTGTAATTAGAAGAATACACAAAAATATATCCTACTTACTAAAAGAAACTAAGAGCATAAGTCTTGATCTAGTTAGATATTTCTTTGCGTCTATCGCCGATAAAAGTAAAATGATTTTAATCCTAACTAAAATTATTTTAATTGAGTGCACTTTCAAAATTACGAAATTTTACAAGAATAAGATGTGAGAGTACCTTTCTCAGAACGAATCGTTCCATGATATCTTTCTCTTTTTTGTGTGCTTGATATTGTCCCTTTATTTGAATCAATTACCGGATGCGTAAGTAAAGACAATAGGACGATCGGCCTGTTCCTGTCTTTCCTCCAACTTTATTTCAGAAACATTGGGTATCTCGTGACGTGTTCCGCCGCAGAAGCGTTTGTACATCTTATAGGCTGCTAGCGCGATTATTATGGTTAGTAGTAAGTATATAAGTGAATAGTGATGGATTGCATGCTTATCCAAGGGCAGTAGGTCCTTTTCTTCCCTCTTTAGCATATTTATTTGGTTGGATATTTCTTCTACATCATCGTTAGGTGCATATTTGACTAAGGCTACTTTATTTGCAAAATTATGTGAGTACCTGTTAGAACTCGACAAGACCTCCGATATATTAGCGGGAGGAATGTAGAAATTTTTTAGCTCAATTTCCTTAGAATTATATCCACGTATAGTTAAATCTTGGGTGCGTAAATAGCAATTGCCCGCAACCTCGATAATTCCCACCCCAGAAATACTGTAAGGTGATATTTTGTCTTGGCATATGGCATCAATAGTCAAATTTTCAATAGTTGAATAGAGCCATTTATTTGCCTGTGATAATTGGGTCCATATAGTCGTGTAATTAGATTGTCTTATATTGCACGTTTTAGGTATATGGGTTTTCCTCCTTATGAGTTCCAATTCGCAAACATCGTTATTGGAATTAATGTTAAAAAGCGGGTGCATCATACGGCACAGGTATTGGTCATGGTCTTCTGTGACACAATGCGCTAATTCTTCAGCGGTTAACTCATAGAAATGTTCTTTGCTATAATCAATAACAAGATAGTTTATTGATGGTTGTATGAAGGTTAGCTTTCCTTGAAATACAGACGGTAATGGCAAAACTTTATGTAACTTATAGTTTTCTTGATATGGTAATGGAATTTAGAATTCGTATATAATTCTGTCTTTAGAGATTGAGGTACTCATGTGACTGGTACGATATAAAGACAAAATATTATCGTCTTTTAAGGTCGTCGATAGACGAATGTCGTTCGGAATCTCTTTACGAATCGCAGTAAGAACAGCCTCTAATTGTTCGGGAGTTATAATAGCCGGGTGCGGCTTGCCGTGCCGGACATCTGTAATCAAATCGACTAAGGTGTTTACCACGTTTTGGTATCTAATAATAATCAGTGTAGTTAAGGAGGTGAGTGATTCCAATTCGGCGGTCACTCGGTTGTCGTGCGTTGCGTTGATTAGCTCATTAAACGTCGTGGTTATCTTCGTAAACCTATCATTTAATGCTGACATTTGTCTATTTGCCGTGGTTTGCGACTTGTTAAAGATGTTGACAGTGGTTTCAAGTATGAAGGTCCGATTTTTTATCAGGGCCAACAGATGATTTTCGTTGCGTTGCAATTTATCAATTTGTTGGTCATAAAATTTGGCGTCCTCTTCATTGAGGGTTCCAAACAGTGTTTTACTGATGACCCCAATAGCGTCAAATAGGCCCCGTTTGGTTCTGCCATTATTCTGTAACAGGCGATGTTTAAGTGTAATATCACTCATTAGGTGGTTCATTTTCGCCACTGTACTATTACAAATCATAATTAGGTTACTTTCAACCAACAGTTTACACAGATTATTTATTTGGTCGACGTATTTATTCATGTGCCTTAATGCCTGAGCCAAGGTACCTAAGTCATAATAGACTACCACTTTCCACTCATTAGAGTAGAGCTCTACCTTTCCCAGTTCCTCGAAATAGATTCCAGAGCCTTGCCAGATCGGGGTGATGAGAAGTTCGCTTCCGCATGCGAAGGCGATACAAAGTAATAACGGTGCGATGTTCATGATCTGAAAGGGGATGCATGTTAATTTTGGGTTTGCTATTTGATAAGCATTGGTAGGTGATTAACATGAATATAAAAGTGACAATTCTAGGTGATTAGCCATTATCATTGACGCAAGGGTCGAGAATAGCTTCGCTTATGTGTCACTATCGATTAGTAGTAGTAGTAACCGATGTTAGTGCGAGCAGTCGTACCTTAATTTTTCTATAATACATTTTAATTTTAAGCTAGGGAAATTTATTGCTAGATTGTGCGATAGATGGTTATTCTATGAAAATTTTCAAGTCGTTATTGTGTACTGCTTTAAAATTTCTTCCAACCTTAATGACAGAATTTTCGTTTGAGGGTATTTTTACGATTTCATACGGTCCTTTCCAGAGTGAAGCGAATTTGTTTTGCCGTACATGATTCTTAAGTAAAACCTTATCTCCTAAATTGAATTTCTTTGATTGGGAGCTCTTGTCATAGTAGACTTTTGATTGATCCTTCTTTCGGACTAAAGTTTCTCTTGCTATTTGAAATCCGTGCTGCAGACGAGCTTTCAGTTCGTTCGAGTAATCGTCGTAATTATAATTAACATGAGGCTTTTGCTCTAGAGTACTGGGGATATTGGCCGGATAGCCGTATAACAATGCGTATGGACTGAAGCCAGTGCTACTATGTGGGGTTGTATTGTATACAAACATAGAGTACGGGACCCAGCTGTCCCAGGTGAGGGGATCTTGGTTGACATAGTGTCGAAGGTACTCAGCAAGAGTCCGGTGGCTTCTTTCAAGCGCCCCATTCGTTTGTGGGTGTATGGGGTAGTGTTAATCTTTTTTATTTTTAATAATTTACAGATTTCTTTAAACAGGGTGCTTAAAAAGTTTGCTCCCTGATCGGTGAGGATAGATTGTGTCGACATATCACGTTTTTAGCAATTGCTTTTGAAATGGTTGTTGCTTCAGCGTTAGCCACAGGCAACGCCTCGGAGTAATTCGTTAGGTCATCCTGAAATGTTAGCAGGTATTTATTCCCGCATAACTAACAGGTAATGGGCCCACTATGTCTAGGGCTATCCGTTCAAATGGCTTTGAACTTGTAGAAGTTATCTTCATTGGTATGGGTGGATTTTTCTGCAATTTATTCCTCTGACAGGACTGGAATTTACGCACGAAGTTCTTGACATCTTTCAACATCATGGGCCAAAAGTACTTAGCTTTAAGCCGTTTTAGGGTACGCCATATTCCCTGATGTCCACCGAGAGGGGAAGTATGATATTGTGTTAAGATATTGTTGATGTCCTCTGGGTTATCAAGATGTATTCTTGAGTTAGTATAAGCACACAATTCGACATCAGAATCTTTAAAAGTATTTATTAAGGTTGATTTCAATTCATTTAATGTATTGGCATCTAAAGCGGGTAGCTTTATTAAATTTTTGTTTCCGACAAATCTCATACAGATTCTGGATAACAGTTGTAATGGCACTCTTGTCATGGTCTGATCTTATAGGGATAGTAGCTGTTACCAATATAAAGTTATCTCTCTGCTCGTTGTATACCTTTACCTCTCCAATGGGTGGTTTAATATATTCCTTTATAAACTTCCTTAATATACTTTCTTCGTAAGTCTCGACAAGTGGCAAAATAAAAATTTTGTTGCGTACAGATTTGTCCTTGAATATAGAGTCACTTTCATTTAAGCTAATGTGGTTCATTTTGTTGCTCTTGCTTATGGGGTCAGGCAGGTTTAAAGGTTCGTTTTTCTTTCTTTTCTCTATCTCACTTATCGCTCTTTTGGCTTGGTTCCTGGTTGTTACTCTGACAATTTTTGGCTCGCTTTTTCCGTTACCGTCGGCAGTGCCGATTTTGATTCTACTCAATGCATCAGCGTTTGCATTGAATTTTCCAGGCTTGTAAACGATTTTGTATTCGTATTCTTCGAGCAGAATTCTCCATCTAGCCAATCGTGATGTAGGTTCTTTTAAATTCATAAGCCATTGTAACGGCCTGTGATCTGTAAGAATCGTAAAGTGTTTTCCATATATGTAGGGTCTAAACTGCTTGATAGCAAATACGATTGCAAGCAACTCTTTCTCTGTGGTGGTGTATTTTGCTTCTGCTGCATTTAGTGTGCGGCTCGCGAAGCAGATCGGGCGATCGTTTCCTTTTCCCATTGGGATAATACTGCGCCAACTGCCATATCACTAGCGTTAGTTGTTATAAGGAATTCCTTGCTGAAGTCCGGGTACGCAAGTACCGGTGACGTGATAAGTTTCTCTTTGAGCATTCTGAAAGCTTCATCACAGAATGCATCCCATTGAAATTCGATATTCTTTTTGAGGAGTCTTGTCAAAGGTTTGCTTATTTTAGCAAAATCGGGTATAAAACGCCGATAATACCCGGCAAATCCCAGAAATGTTTTTATGTCTTTTACCTTCTTAGGTCTAGGGTATGTTTTTACTACTTCTATTTTACCAGGATAAGGTTTAATTCCTTCTTCGGAAATGATATGTCCTAGATAGATTAGTTCCTTCATAATGAAGTTGCACTTTTCTGGTTTTAACTTCAGGTTGTGTCTCCGTAAGCGATCCAAAACGTTCATCAGCTTTATGTTGTGATCACGAAGATCGTATCCGTAGATAACAATATCGTCTGCATAGACGAAGCATTGAATACCCTGCAAACCTATCAATACGTTATTCATTAAACGCTGAAAGGTTGCCGGTGCATTCTTTAGACCAAACGGCATCCTGTTGTATTCATAGTGCTCGAATGGAGTACTGAATGCCGTTTTTTCTCGGTCTTGTTCATCGACCAGAATCTGGTGGAAACCACTAGCCAAATCGATCGTGCTAAAATACTCGGATCTGCCCAACTAATCCAATATATCCGTTGTATTGGGCAGTGGATATGCATCTCCGATTGTTAGTTCGTTTAGGCCGCGAAAGTCCACCACCACGCTCCATCGCTTTTTACCAGAGTTATCTGTTTTCTTTGGCACGAGGAGTAATGGCGAATTCCAAGGACTGCACGGAATAAAGCAACCTCGGCCATTAATTCGGCCAAAAATAGGTATCTCAAACAAAAATTCAACCCAATGCTTTCTAACAAGATTCTATGGAAAAATCTCAAGCAAGCTGGAGTATGTGGAAGCACCAAAGAGGAAACCTCACTCAATTCTGATGACCTGAACAGATTTTATGTGTCGCATAATATGAATCACAGCACAGCACAGTATGCTTAAATAAGCTTGAGCATAGTAATTCTTTCTATTTTCGGTGTATTGATAATGCAGAGTATTATGAGTCCATATTCTCTATTAAATCTAGTGCCACTGGTCCTGATAACATATCTCCTAAGTTCTTAAAATTATTTCTGCCTTACATTATTCGCTATATTCTATTTATTTTTAATACATCATCTACCCTTCCTTCTAGATGGCAAATTGCTACTGTTCTACCTATTCCTAAAATAAAATCTGCTGTTAACCCATCTGATTTTAGACCCATCAGCATTTTGTGTTTCCTTGCGAAGGCTTTGGAAAAGGTGATGTACACTCAGATCCAATCGTTTGTAGATAACAACAGAATGCTTTCGCGCTGTCAATCACGACGAGATTGCAATACTGGATTTACTCGACTTTACAAAAGCTTTTGACTGTGTAAATCAGTCTATGCTCCTCAACAAACTTCAAACACTTTTCCGGTTTTCATTTAGTGCCGTCCAATTAATACAGAGCTTCTTAGGTGATAGTTATCAGCAAGTGCGAGTCAGCGATCATCTTTCTGATTTACAGCCGCTTTTCTGTGACGTTCCCCAAGGGGCTATTTTAGGTCCATTGCTCCTTTCCTTATTCATCAATGATTTACCTGACATTATTCAATAGGTTAGTGCCCATTTATATGCTGGTGATTTACAAATATACAATAGCACGCCTCTCGGGCTGATTGAAGAATCCACTGTAAGGATTAACGATGACTCAATGCGAATTTACGATTGGTCTTAACGTAACCTTTTGATGTTAAATGCAAATAAATGGAAATATATAATTTTTTGCAATAACAGCTTGGAAACTGATATTCCGCAGATCATGTTTGGGGGTGAAATATTGACTGGGGTAAGCGATGCTGTGATTATGTGCGTGCAGTGCTGAGTAAGGTGTAAGGAGGTTTGCGTCGACTCTGGCTCTCTGCTAAATTATTAAAGGTGTGTACATCAAATTTATATTGGTGAAAACTCTCATCCTGCCCTACTTTTCTTACGGGAATTTGATTTTTCTTAAATTGGATAGCTATTGCTCTCGTCGAATAAATGTGGCCTATAATGATTGTATGCGCTTTATTTCCAATATACGCAGATTTGAACATATCCAAGAATATTGCGCTGCCCACTGAATATTTACCTGAGACGCCAGGCAATTCTATTCCTCTTCAAGCTCATACATACTAAACGCCCTGATTACTTAATGGATGAGATCCAGTTTCTCCAATCTCAGCGACGTTGGGATCTTTTGATTCCACGTCATAGTCGCTTGGCTCAGGAAGGCTCCTTCTTCATTCAGATCCAACGGCTTTGGAACTTGTTACCTACAACGTTGCAGCGAGCGGTTACTGTCGGTGAACTTAAGAGGCTGTGCTATCTTCAATACAGATCTGAATGGTTTCAAGAGTGCTGCTAATTAATAAGTTAATCAAATAATAAGTTTTGTTCTTTTTTTCTAGTTTTGGTCATGATTTCATTATTATAATAATCAACATATGATATTAACTCTATTAATAACTATTTGAACATTGCTTTCTCTAAAATTATATTTTCGAGTGCTTACAAAAGATTGTAAATCTTGTGTACCAATCCAGCTAAATAAATTAAATTGAAATTGAAATTGAACTCTTCCAATAAACTGTTGGACTTAGCATTCACATCTGATGCCTGCAATACTGCTGTCAGTCAAAGTGACGTTTCCTTGGTTACTGCGGACTCTCATCATCCTGCACTTGTAATTTTGTATAATAATATTCCACCTGACCCTAACGTAGTTTTCACTCATTCTTATTCTTTGGACTCTCGTTGTTCCGTCGCGGAACAATTAAAACTAACACTAAAATACTAAAAACTCACGCACTATTTATCACGACGAATCCCACGATGAGCATCGGCAATGATTCCCGCGATGTCCCACTGAGCACCCAAGCAAAAATCTAAAAGAAAAAACAACTGCGGGTATTTATAAAATCAACAAAATAGTAAAATCTCAGATCATTTACAAATTTAAATGATCTGAGACTTTACCAAAAAACAAATACTTACTTACTAAACAAGGCAAACAATCCCGCGCCACAGTCATCTCTCCACCACCTAAAAGAAAATAAAGACAAAATCATTAATAAAATAAATAAAATAAACATTAAAAAAGAATGTAAACACTTACCAGGTTCAATCAGCTGCCACCAACAATTTGACATAATCAATAACATAACATAGCAAAGTATTCCGGTTAAAATTATGATGACGCCATTTTTGGGCCAAAATGGATAATTCTTGGACCAAACACATGAAAAATCACACGATGACGCCATTTGTGGACCAAATACATAAAAATTAACGCACAGACGCGGGCGTCATTGGCAACGCCACCGGCAGACACAATCTCCATTGTGTTTCTGCCTATAAATAGCGAGCGATTGGAAAGATGAAATCACTTGCGATTTGACCAAGCGACAAGACAGATCGGTGGCTCTGAAACCAAAATTAAGTCTTGATTAACAAAACCAAGGGAAGTATTTCTGACTCCCATTTATACTAATATTTTTACATAAACATCATAATATTTCAGCACCATATACTGGGAGTTTTCTGAACCCAGCTACAATCCGTCTGAGCAGTTCATTGGCGCTCATTCTACCAACCAAATCTCGGTTATTCAAAAATTAATAATTATTTCTTTCTATTACAGATCAAGAAATAATAACCAGTAAAGGTTTACTTACACGACACAAAGGTGGATAACGTAAAACGCTTAGAGTTAAGATTTATAGTCAATTTACAATTAGTGAATTAATGAAATTGAATTTTTAGGTTAAGAATATTTTGTGATAATAAAAAGCTGAATTTGTTATTTTGAAGAAAAAAACATCCTGTCTTATCATTTAAAAACCCGGCACCTGCCCCTTTTTATGCTAAGCCCATATTGGGACTTAACACTCGTAAAGTAACTTTTCGCTGCTGAATAACTTTTTATTAACTTGTGACTGGTGGTCAATGAAATTGATATTAACGAGTCTATCACAAAGTTTACAAAATAATTTTTGATGGCTTTATATTATCAACGCCATATATTTGCAATAAAAATGGACCTAGGTCCCCGCCTTGGTATGATTGAATTTGCGAGACTGCGGCGAAGATTCTCCGAGCTAACTAAAGTTGCATTTTTCAATTATTCACATCAAGTTCAAGTAGAGATGAAGATTGAGCCTAAACAGTTTTGGTCTTATATCAACATTCGGCGGAGCTCTGATGGATATCCATCTCAAATGAAATATGAATTAGTGTGACATTCATTCCGATCCCAACATTATCTGCAACCACTTTGCTGAATTCTTTAGCACTAGTTTTACCCATCATAGGGAGGTAATTGATGAATCCTATTTTGGTTCTATTCTTCCGTTCCCAGGAGTGGGCTTGGCCTTAGTGATATTACGATATCTTAAGATATTTTGCTCGAGTATATTGCCAAACTAGTTTCTAAGTTCAGTGCCGGCCCTGATGGAACCCCTTCTGTCTTCTTAAAGTATTGCGGGCACAATCTTGTAAATCCCTTGTCGCAGCTATTTAACTGGTCTCTGCGGATCCCATTACCATGGAAGTTATCCTATATTATTCCTATACACAAAAAAGGCAGAAAAGATGAAATAGCTAATTATAGGAATATTGCCCAGCTTTCTGTCATTCTTAAGCTATTTGAAGCGATTGTATGTGATGCTGTTTACTTTCACTGCCAACATTTATTAACTACAAGGCAGCACGATTTTGTGAAGAAGCGATCAACTTCCACTAACCTTGTTGAATTTACCTCGGCTTGTCTCAACTCAATGGAAAATGGAAGCCAAGTTAACTGCATCTTCACCGACTTCAGCAAGGGCTTCGATAAAATATCCCACAAGCTTTTGCAAATGCTTATGCAAATGAATATAGAATATATGCAAATGGTATGCATATATGGTTATGATACGTGGATATCATAACACCATCCCCTTATGAAAAAGAAAATTCGTTTCTTGAAGAGATGACGAATTTTCTGTTGGAACGCGCCGTCGTTGGTTCTCAGATTACATTGGGATTTAATGTGTTTATGGTAAGTATGTATGATTACATATTTGTTATTACTATACATATTTAATTATATTTATTACTATATATATATATATATATATATATATTTTTTAGCTACGTGATATACCCATGTAAGATTTTTTTTTTGTATTCCTATTTATATATATATAATTTGTTATTTTCGTTTGTTTTTTTTTTTATTTATTTTTATTTTTTTTTTCATATAAATGTTTACTAAAACTTAGAATTTTATTTAGTTTGGATACATCTTATATTAGCATATATCTTATTAGTGTTTAAAAAAAAAATTCCTTACTAAAGCTAGTTGCGATATACTAATACTTTCTAAATTTAGTATTTAGTATTCATCTAATTTTAGTTGTTGAAATTGACAATTACGTTACATTTATGCATATACAAAAATCAAAATAAAAGAAGAATTTAAATATATACAGGATGTCCCGTCGAGATGGTAAAAAATTTTAAGGATCGAAAGTACAGCCTATTTGCGATCGAAAATGTTATATAACATTTTTTCGAGTTCGCACTATTTTCGAATTTATAGGCGATTTTCGATTTTTTCGAAATTTTGAAACTTAAGTAACTTTTCTGACCATAACTCAGTTCAGCTTGCTCACAGGACGTCCTTTTTTCTTGTGTTTTACTCGTAACATTACAAGATCTCATTCGCAGAAACTTAATTTTGAAAACGTCACACATAATGGAAAAATTAGCGATTTGTTGCCAAATCATTTTTTTCGTCAGAAAATTCATTTGTCTTCAAAGTCATATATCTCGAAAAGTAACCATGCCAACAGATGATACGGTTCTCATAAAAAACATCCCTCATTTATTGTCTTTTATAAAAGTCCAACACGATTAGTCCACCTTAAATATTGCCAGAGTTACAGTAAAAACTTGCCTGCAACATACCTCTCATAACTTGAGCAAAATTAATTCGAATTGCTATAAGATCCGGAAACGCGTTTTGCGGGAACTATATCTCGTCCGAACATGTTTGACCTACAGGTAAGGTGAATACACAGTTGTATTCGGAACATAACTGGTTAGTTGTTAAAGTTAAACTCAATTTCGAAGTTTGAACATTTTCGAAAATCTAGAGAAGCAAAGTTGACTCGATTTCCTGAATTTTTGTGCATACGTTTTGAAGATTTTTTTTATTTTCATATAGACTAAGGATGTAGAAATTTTTTCCAATTTAATAATTTCTTTCGATTTGCCCTCTGAAACTGGCAAATCGCGTTCGAAAAAGCCCAATTTCAAACATATTTTTCGTTATAGCTCGGGTAGTTTCAAGTGGATATTAATGAAATTCGGTGGGTATGCCGGATTTACAAATACACAACTTCTTGTATTTTTCGAGTTTCGAAATTCGAAATTCTCATTAAGTAGCTATTCAAAATTTGAAAATTTTTAACAATTTTTTTTTATTTTTTCGAAATTTCATATCTAATTACATTTTAGGCGATTTTCTTTCCCCTTTTCTCTAGATCCTTTTAATCTGCAACTTTTTTATACTGCATGTTATCAGCCAAAGTTTCATCGAAAAAAGTTAGAAACGGTTGAAATTCGAAAATTCAAAATCACAAAATTCTGTATTGCATTTTGGATTCTATGCTGGGAGACTTCCAAGTTTGTAGTGATATGCTCATTTATACTCCACAACTTTCTGCATACCAAAGATATCAATTTTCGAAAACTTTCACTACTAAATCTACGATTTTCGAAAAAATTTCACTTTTTTTCACCCTTCAATATTAGTACTTTCCTTCCACAGAGAGTAGACATGTGGGTACTCTATGCAAAGCTTGCAGTCGCTACTTTAAGAATCTGGGAAAAAATTTCACATTTTCCAACTTTAGGTGCATTGTTTCTTCCATCTTTGCAATTCGATTTAATTTTGTTCAAGTTATGAGAGTTAGGTTGCAGGAAAATTTTTACTGTAACTCTGGCAATACTTAAGGCGGACTAATAGTGTTGTACTTTTATAAAAGATAATAAATGCGGGATGTTTTATATGATAAGCGGATCATCTGTTGGCATGGTTACTTTTCGAGATTTATGACTTTGAAGACAAATGAATTTTCTGACGAAAAAACTGTTTTGGCAACAAATCGGCAATTTTTCGATTATGTGTGAACGTTTTCAAAATCGAGTTACATCGGATGAGAGCCTGTAATATTACGAATAAAACACAAGGAAAATGTTCATCCTGTGAACAGTTTGAACTGAGTTATGGTCTAAAAGGTGACTTAAGGTTCCAAATTTCGATAAAATCGAAAATCGCCCATAACTTCGAAAATAGTGCGAACTCGGAAAAATGTTATATAACATTTTCGATTGCAAATAGGCTGTACTTTCGACCCTTAAAATTGTTTATCATCTCGACGGGACACCCTGTATAGTGCACTTGAACATTTATTTAATTTCATTGTGTGAATTATTTGGCGGAAGAGCATGGGAAATAAAAAGAAATATTTCACAGGAAACGCACACGATGGTAGAGACAATGCGATAATTAATTGAATGAGTTATTTGCATGTGAACACTATGGCTGGGTCCTTTACGTCCTCATTTTCTTCTACATTAATAGTTTACCAGTTTTTGTAGTGCAACGCCTGTATATTTTGTAGATGCCTACTACAAGAATGATTACCAATATAACGTAACCGAGTGTATAGTGGTGTATGGTGTGGACATCCACTGGTTCCAGGTTCTTGTCTTCTTCTTCCTTCAAGAGGCTTATTTGTTTGGACAGTGATGCAAAATCGCTATTTGCAGAATATTTTATATGTGCAATGTTTTGTGTGGGGTTCGCAGAGCCTTTCTGCGATTTCCCAAATTTCGATAATGCTTCTGTTATGTTCACGGAAGGTATGAATGCATTTTTCATCTGCGTTACCCTGGTGGAATAACTTTTTATAGTTAAGTCAGGCGTACGCAAATAACAGTTGCCCTAAAGTTCGATTATACCAACGCCAGAGATAGTATGGGGCTCAATTGAGTCTTGGCAAATTTCGTCTATAGTGAGACTCTCTGGGGTGGAAAACAGCCACTTATTGGCTTGGGACAATTGGATCCATACGGTAGTAAAGTTAGATTGTCTAATATCCAAAAGGCGGGTAAGTGTTTATCCCTTTTTATGAGCTGTAATTCACAGACATTGTTTTTGGTGTCAATATTGAAGATGGGGTGCATCATTCGACACAAGTATTGGTCGTGGTCTTCAATTTGCCAATTCCTCTGAAGTCAGGTCATAATAGTGTTCCCTGTTATAATCGATGATTAGGAAGTGCATTGTTGGTTGTATGTAGATGGATTTATGCTGGAACGCCGTGGGTAAGGGTATCACCTTATATAGTTGGTAATTTTCTATGTAGGGTAATGGGATTTTAAGCTCATGAATTATCCGTTCCCTTTGAATTGAGGCACTCATTTGACTTATCCGAAGAAGGGTCAAGAAGTTTGGCGCTATGATAGGCGGGTGAGGTTTGCCGTGGCGAATGTCAGTAACCATGTCAATGATATCGTTAAGAATATTTTGGTAACGCAGCGTGACCAGAATAGCCAGGGAAGTGAGTGATTCCATTTCAGAAATCACTCGTTGATTGTGACTGGCATTAGTAGGTTCGTCGACAAGTTCCTTGATTTTAAGGATCCTGGCATTTAGTGCAATTATTTGGCTATTAATTGCTTTTCGGGACTTGTTAACGACGTTAGCGGTAGTTTCTACTATAATCGTTTGTTTTTTTTATAAGAGATAGTAAGTGATTTTCGTTATATCGCATTTGCTCTATTTGGCTGTCATAATATTTTGCATCTTCCTGATTTAGGGTTCCAAATAACGCTTTGCTCACCATTCCTATGGCGTCAAAAGGGCTCTTTTTTCCTATTATTACTTTGCAACAGGTTGTATTTAAGTCCCATATCCACCAGTAGGTGGTTTATCTCCATTACCGTACTGTTACAGATGATTCCAAATCCAGTGTCGTTCCTTAGTGTTTCGCATAATGCGTTTATTTCCGCCGTGTATCTCGTGATATGCCTTATGGGAATTTCCAAAGTTCTAAGGTCGTAGAAAACTGCAACTTTCCATTCGTTTGAGTACAATTCCACTCTACCCAATTCCTCAAAATATATTCCAGGACTTTGGTTAATAAATGTAATATTAATGTTGCATCCATAGATGGCGCCTATGTGGCCCAAGATCAGTATGGAGTATGTAGAGTATCCCATGGCCTGAAAGGGATAGTAGCTTTTAATTTTTGTGTGTCATGTGTGTGTATTATATGTTTTGTAGTGTTGGGGGGTCAATCCCTTTTTTCGTTGGAAGTCCTATTCGTGTCTCCAAACTGGGTCATCCTTAACCTGAGATTCGTTAATGGTGGGTTAACTCGTGATTTCGAGGGTAAAATGATGTCAATTCATCTCGATTGTGTAGGGTGTAGAGATTCGGATAATAAGAAAAAATCATCAAATGATTCCAAAGAAAAACCTGGAGATGGTTTAGAAGATTGATCGAGAAGCAGGAACAATTGCTATGATTAGAGAGGGCGGTAGCGCTCGTTGCAACTCGTGATTTCGAGGGTAAAATGATGTCTATTCATCTTGATTGTGTAGGGTGTTTATACGTAAGTTAATTGGAATTGTGTTTAGGGATTAGAAATTTATTATTATATTTAGAGAGATGATATTCTTATAAGTTACGGTTCGTGTGTACGTTTTAGTCGGCAAATTTCGCAAGGTAGCATTATAACTTTGTGTTTTAAAAATTCTTTAAATTTTTTTTTTAAAGGAAAACGGAATTTCTTCAGCGCATTAGTCTATAAAGAGCTTAAGATCGTTGTTGTGAATTGTTTTCAGTTTATTTCGAATTTTTACGATGGAGTTTTCCTTTGATATTATCTTCACGATTTCAAAAGGTCCCTCCCAAAGCGAGGACAATTTGTTTTTTCGCGTGTGGTTTTTTATAAGTACCTTGTGGTGTTTTTGTCGTAGTGCTTCTTAGACTGCGTTTTCTTCTGGTACAGGGTTTCCTTCGCAATTTGGTGGCCATGTTGTAAGCGAGACTTTAGTTCATTTACGTAATTCTCGTAATTGTATGAAACTTGCGGCTTTTGTTCTAAGCTGTTAGGAATATTAGCTGGATATAAAAGTTCACGTGGACTATAATTTGTGCTACTTTGTGGCGTAGTGTTGTACACGAACATAGCATAGGGTATCCAGGTGTCCCAAGTGAGTGGGTCCTGGTTGACGTAATGTCAAAGGTACTCCGCAAATGTTCGGTGGCTTCGTTCCAAATCCCCATTTGTTTGAGGATGATACGGGGTCGTGTTAATCTTCTTGATTCTCAACAATTTGCACATTTCTTTAAAAATGTCACTTAGGAAATTTGTTCCTTGGTCCGTCAGGATTGACTCTGGAATGCCATGCTGACAGACAATGCCTTCGACTAAAGCTCTAGCAACTGTAGTTGCCTCGCCATTAATTATGGGCAGGGCCTGGGAAAATTTGGTTAGATTATCCTGGCACGTTAATAGGTATTTGTTGCCTTCATAACTTACCGGCAACGAAACCACGATATCTAAGGCTAATCTTTCGAATGGCTTGGTGCTGGTTGTTGTAATCTTCATGGGAATGGAACGAGTTTTTAAGAGTTTATTCTTCTGACAGGATTCGCATTTACGAATGAAATCGACCACGTCCTTAAGCATTGTTGGCCAAAAGTAACTTAGTTTCAGTCGCTTTAAGGTGCGGGATACTCCCTGGTGTCCACCGAGAGGGGTGTTGTGATACTCTTTTATAATTTCCGCGATATCTCCCTGATCAACTAGGTGTATCTTATTATTTTCGAATAACTTTATGGTGATATTTATGTTTTTAAAAATTTCGGCCAAATTTAGTTCTATCTCCTTTGATGTAACTTCATTGAAAGAGGGCACAGATATGCCTATAACTGGTGTTTAACGCAATGATCACAAACCTTTTTTATAATGTTTGCCAGCATGTTCCTGTCACTTTATGTTCTTAGAGGTATTTTGGTTTTTGCAACGATGAACTCGGTTGCGTTTATTGATGGTTTAAAATTGTAAGCTCGCCCAACCCGGGGTTTCGAGTTCGATTTCGTCTTTTGTCTCGATTGGCGTTAGCAAAAAAAACTTTACCAGTGTTGTTTTGCCCTTTAATATTGAGTTATTAATCTTCTTGATGTTGCACTGCATATAGGATTTATTGGATTCATCTTCCTTGACGCTGATATTTGTACTATCCTGGGTTTCATCTTGCGTTAGTTTTGCTCGACTCTTAGTCTCTATACCCACGTTGCTTAACTCGTTTATTTTTGGGTCATGGTGTTCTTGGTTAGTGATTCTACTCAGAGCATCTGCATTGGCGTTATATTTTCCAGGCTTATAGATGATTTTGTACTCATTGACATTGACCAATTTTAAATTGTGATCTCGGAGATCATATCCGTAGATAACTATGTCGTCGACATACACAAAACACTCAACTCCCTGCAATCCCATCAGCACATTATTCATAAGTCGTTTGAACGTAGCTGGTGCATTCCTTAGTCCGAACGGCATTCGATTATATTCATAATGTCCAAATGGAGTGCTGAAAGCCGTTTTTGCTCTGTCTTTCTCATCGACGAGTATTTGGTGAAATCCACTGGCCAGATCGAGTGTGCTAAAATACCTGGATTTGCCCAATTGGTCCAATATATCAGTTATATTGGGCAATGGATATGCATCTCCAATAGTAATATCGTTTAGCTTTCGAAAGTCCACGACAACTCTCCATCGTTTGTTGTCAGAGCTATCATCTTTCTTGGGCACGAGGAGCAGAGGTAAGTTCCATGGACTTGAGCTTGGTCTTACAATATCGTTTTCATTTCATTGAGCTGTTTGTGGATTTCATTTCGGTGTTATTCCGCCAGTCTATACGGTCGTACGTAGACAGGGGGTTTATCGTTCTGTGTCACAATCTCATGCGTGATCACATCGATGTTGGTCAAGTAGTCCCCCTCCAGACAAAATAAATCATTGTAAGATTTGCAGATCTCCAGTAATAAGGCTTTCTCCTCTGAGTTGCAATGATCTAAGCTTAGTAGGGCCTCTAATTTCTTCAAGCGATTTACAACTGGATCTTTTTCTGGATTGGCTCTGATAACATCGAATTGGTCGAAGTCATCCCAGTCCAGGTTTATTTGATTTAAATGTAACTTCGCTTCGTTTTCGTTTGCGTTTAGCATTAATAATTTGACAGGATTACTATGTGGTATCGCTACGGTATTGGCTACATAAACACCTGGTTCTATTTCCTTTTTCTTGAAAACAATGTCTTTTTTATATAAAAAGGGGATTTCGACAATTTTCCTACTTCTAGCCGGCAGGATGATAGTGTCAGTCCTATCTGTGACTATTTTCTGCAATTCCATTGTCTCGACTTGGTCTTCAATCTCGACGGTATTTGCAATTCTAGATTGGTGCATTAGTTTTCGGGGATTTATTGCACTTTGCACCTCTTTGATACCTGTGCTGCTACTCCGGGGTTGTCGAGGAGAGGTTTCCTTTAAATTTGGTTTGGATTTTTCCTTAGAGTTTTGGGACTGAGGATTTGAAAACAGAATATTTTCTGTGGCAGTCCCCTCGGAGCTCCCGTTTTCTTGCAATTTGGAATTGCCTTTAGAGTTTTGGGGGTAGGGTTTTGAAAACAGGATGTTTTCCCTTACGCTTTCCTCAAGGCTTCCTGTTTCCTGCAGTTTGGGACCTCTTTTCAAGGGTTGGATATATTTAATCTGCAATATGTTTCTTTCGTAGTCGATAGTACACTCATGTTCACGCAGAAAGTCATTCCCTATTATTCCGTCGTATTTAAGGTTGGTTTGCTGGCCTAGCAAATGAAAGGGGTGATTAAAGGAAAATTTTTTCGTTGATACTTCCAATTTCACTGTGCCAGTAATTATTCCGAATGTCGGTACTGACTCGCCTGAAATAGTGGACAGGGCACAGTCACCAGAGGGCTTTCCTCTCATCCTATAGCTTATGTCTGACTTTAGGAGGCTTACGTCTGCGCCGGTATCGATAAGAAATGTTGAGTATGGCTTTGCATTTGGTTCAAAGGGGACACAGATAGTTGGTTCAGCCTTGGAAATATCTAGGGATATCATAAATTTTATGGGTTTGATGCTAATGTCATTTGACATCGCACGATCTAAGCTTCGTGAATGTCAGCTACGCACCTCACTCGAGATGGTACGAGAACTGCTTCCATCTGAGGAATGTCGGTTCCCGAATCTTCCACCATTCTTCATGAGTTTTCTGAATGCGCCCACTCTTTTCTCGTCGCGGCACGTAATTAACGTTCGGATTGTTCGAGTTAAACTGGCGTTGTCTCCTTTCAGACTCTATTGGTAGATTCGTAGGTGTACTGCGTGTATTGCTGTACTGTGGAAAATTGCTCTGTACGTTTTGACCTCGGTTGGGCCAGTTGCCGTTACCGGTTGGAGCTCTTGAAAAGTTTTGCCATAATCGCAATCGACAATCCCTTGCTAAATGGTTTGGCTTCCTGCAATAAGAACAAGTCAGGAACTGGACTTCCTTTTTGACTTCTCTAGAGCAAAATTCGGCAGGTTTGTGTTTCTAAAACAGGATTCCTTGGTATGCCCTTCTTTGTGGCATATCTGGCAGGTGAGCGTGCGTTTAGAAAAGTTCCTCGCGTGGTTTGGGAACGTTGACTCGTCTCTTTCGAGTCGGGAGGCCTGTTCTAGGGCGTATGAAATTGCCCTTTTCAAATCTGTTTCTCCGCGAGCCTTTACTAGCAGCCTCAGGCTATTATTTCTTAGGCCATCTTTGGAAGCTTGGATGGTTAGCCGAGTATTATCGATGATCAGATATTCGCTTACGTTCCGCTCCTCCGAGCTCTGATACGTAGCTAAGTTAAGCGATGTCAAAAGTTGGCATAGTTTTTCACCGAAATCCTTAACTGACTCTCTGTGGTTCTGCTTAGTAGACGGAATTTCATTTTGGAATGCAGCTCTAGACTGCTATTCCTGAAATTGAGATTGCAATTCCTGTGCTAGGTCATTCCACTTAGCGCAGGACTTATACTGGACTAACTCAAAGACCGGTCCCAGCAGTCTGGTCTTTACAATTTCTAAGAAGAACTTCTGTTCGGCAGCAGATTTCGAAGATGAGAACAGCACGTTTCCACATACTATGAATTTATTTAATTCCCCTGGGTCACCGTTAAATGTAGGGACTAAATTGTGCACGTCCGATATTCTCAGCTTCATCTCTGTGGAATCCTGGAGAGTATCTTCAGTCAATTTGTGGAAAGGTAACTCTTCGTACAAGTCCACAACGATCCGCCGGTTTCGGGTTAAAATTTTGTTGGGAAAACGTGTCTTTCCTTTTCAAAAGTTTATGGGATTTCGCGTTAAAATAGCAAAATTCTGCTCACTTAAAATATATTTTGAAGTGCACAGAAAGGGATGAGTAGAAAGCGGATGAATGAGTGAGAAATTGCAAGGACTCAATTCAAAAATGAGTGCATGACAGACAACATGAATTCCTCGTCTTACTAAAAATTTTTGTTTTGGAATAGATAGTTGCTTTGGAGCACTTTACTAATAACATGGTCACAGATTTCAAAGTCACAAAACGAAGATATATGTATATATACTTGACAGTACCCTCTATACGGACAACTACAAATAGAAATTTTCAAGAAGGATGCGGACATCCATTATTGGCAAATTCGCTATCACCAAGATCAATCACAAATTGGTGTGTAAAACATAAATCGTAGACACATAAATTATTTCAGTGAGGTTTTAATTGTATCACTTTGGTAATATGTGTTATTTCTGACCCAATGTATAATATCCACCTGCAACAAGTTAACCAACAAATGGTTTGGACGGAGTCTCGTCTTCACGGGTATTGGTCATTTGGATTTTATGCCGCCACGTAGTTTTTTATCTATAAAATTTTTTTTAAATTTGAAAATAAAATGGAAAAATCATTGGACTTATTACAAAGCTAATTTCTTTACGAAAACTTTTAATTTCAGATAAAAAATAAAAGATTTTATTTGAGAATTTCTTTTGTACGCATTTTCCCTTCACACTTTCGTACCGTTTCCCATCCAGCTCTTCCGTCAAAAGAAAGAAAGAAATAAAACAAAATTTGGTATATTGGCGAAGATATCGTTTGGGGTTCAATATATATATATGTATATGTAAAAAAATATCTGTTTTGTGTGTATTATTCCAACAATTTTTAAATTTCAGATTAGTTATTCTTCAAAAAGGATAATTGTTGTCCAAAACTTTACTAGGAATCTACTTGGTTTTCCCTTTGTTATTTCCTTGATCATCGATGTCCTGTGCTGGCACGGCAAGCAATCCGGAATTTCCTCTTCTTGGGTTTAAGATCCTTAGACTTCCTTCCTTCAGTGTGGGCTCGATACTCACTGGATCACACCAGAACAGTCAGGAATGTTACCTCTGACAAAAACAATTTTTCCCACTGTTTAGCTTTTATTAGGGAGAAGCTAGTGAACCCAATTTAGAAATCTGAGTTTGTTACTTTGTTCATTCGTACTTTTTATAATTTTGTTATTCTGAAAGTCCATTTACTTTTCAAAAAAAAAATTCATCAATTTCTATTACAACCAGTTATTAGAATCCGCAAGGAAGAGCACATCCGTTTTGGTACGTATATCCCAAAGAAAGCATTCGCACTTCCTAAACTACACAATTCGATCTTTCTCGGCACACTTGTCGAAATTCCTTCACTTTATATAACTCTTCCTGGGTGACTTAAGTTGACGAGTTTTCTGTTGCACATATATATGTGTGTAAGTACACTTTATTTGGTTATTTTATTAGTTTCGCCAGTGTTAGAAATTTTTTTTTTGTTTTTCTTTGGTTGTTTGATAAAAACAAATTAGTTAAGTCAACATATTAAGCTTTTTTTTTTTATATTTATTTTTATTATTTATTATTATTATCGTTATTATTAGTTAATTTATTATTTAAATATCGCAGTTAGCATTTAGAATGGCAAAAACTAACTCATACTAAACCACATTTTTTAGATGCGAATCAAGTTATTTTGTTGGCGGAAAGCGAAGGTACGACAATTTTGATACGAACGAACACTGCTCTGAGCCTTGTTGATTTATGTTTCGACAGATGATGTATTTATTAAATTTTTCACTTGAACTCCGAAAATATAATGCTTGATTGATAGTGGCACACACAAAAAAAATTACGATCACATTGCTGTCGATGATAATTGTTTGGGATCACACCGCTGCCACCAGTTGTTACATCTGTGCTCCGTGCTTTCCCTGATTATTGGAAGAAGATAGCCCAAAGGATTCTTGGGGGTTGGTCTGAGGAATTTTAATTAAGACACTAAGTTAATTGGAATTTTAACTAAACCACTTTTAATTCTTTTACTTTATCCGGCTTTTACAAACTTTATCTTACAACCTTTGTTGTGTGTTTTTTTGTGTAGACTTTAAACTATTTAAAATAAAATTGTATTTTCCTCAGAACCAACCAACCTTGTTTTTGACTCGCGACGTTTTTCAAGACTGCTTTTCTTTACTTTCGTTTTCTTTTCCATTCTTACCGATCTCGCGCCATCAGCACAAGCTTCCCACGATCGCGTCGATCACGTGGGGCTCTTTTGATGATAAGCGAGCATGTTATTTGATACGCCACTTGTGTATATGCAAGTGGTCAACAGGAAAAACGATTGCAACAAAGTTACAATTTAGGCACTTTATTTTCATGAAATTGTAGTGTGTGTCTTCGATTTATGGGACTTTATGTTCATGAAAACTTGGTTTGTGCTGACAAATCTAAGTGGATGTTAGGGATTTCATTTCAAGTAATTTGAAATGAAATCGAATAAAATGTATGCACTTGAAATGGGTCAAATGAATTTTTTTTGCGAGAATATATGCAAATGAATATAGAATATATGCAAATGGTATGTATATATGGTTATGATACGTGGATATCATAACAAACCAATGAAGTCAAAGCCCTTGGTGTACTTTTAGACACTAAACTTAGCTTTTTACCACATATTGACGACAATTGTCAATTTATAAGGCTAATGCCGCATTAGGCTTTGTAAGAAGATGGACGCCTGATTTTAATGATCGTTTTACTTTAAGGACCTTGTATCTAGCTTTTGTGCGACCTCTTATTGATTATGCTGTCCCTGTTTGGTGTCCTTTTTATGAAACTGATTGTTCCGTCCACCTTCGGAAATACGCCCCAAATCATTCCATCGATGAAACAATACCTCCTAAAAGGAAAGAAAAAAAAAACACAAAGAATTAAGACTAATCTAAAATGCCTCAGAGTACTTACCAAATTAAATGCTGCACATCTCCACCAGATGCAATTTCAGCAGGACAATAGTGAAATTTCCACACTAGATTATATTGTTATAACCTCTCAAGTCCGCAGTCCGTGACAGCTTATGTTATCTAAAATTATAAAAAAAAATCCAAAGAAAGCAATTATGAAATTAATTATTTAGAACCAAAATATCATAAAGCCTACTTACATATCTCTGTATATTTACATTCCTTATATCATCAAATGACATTTCTCCAGTCAGCCGATTTCGCCCTCGCCTCAGTCAGAATACAAGCAATTGCAATAAATGTCGCTAGGGCACCACCGAGAGTCGAGAGCTCATAACTGGATGCGGCGGCTATATAAAGATCATTCTTTGCTCAAAGTTTATCTGATTCAGAGTCTAATCTGAAAACAAGAATCGTGTTCCTATTCTCCATACAGAAGTATAATTCTGTTGAAATTATTCCGATCCTTATTACAGAAGTCTAATTCTGTTCAGTCTAATCTGAAAATTTCTATCATCCACATTCCCACACCTAAGCAGGAGAGTACTTCTGCCAAACCTATTGTGCTACATCTGTTCTGCACCATACGTTGCAGCACGCTGATGCACCCCCTTTTGCTGCTTATTCAGCTTTTCTGTCTGACAGGGCCGCTACCATCAAATAGATTTGCAGAAAGTTCTTCTGTGCATCACTTTACTGCCCTAGTGCCCACACGCAGTGGCAGCATTACTCTTCTTTTCAGAAATAAAGAGATGGACCACGTCATTTGGACCTTGGACCATTTGTGATTTATAATGAATTTTTTACACTGAATTGTTATTTGAATTTCGAGTTTTAAGCTAATTTGTCATTAGAATTTTGTGATAGTAGGTTAAGTAAGTGAATTGTTAATAAAAATTTTATATTTGAAGTTGAAAACTCTTAGTTATCCTTTCAAATACCGGCACCTCTCCCTTATTGCTTGAGACCAGCTCTCACACTGATCTAAGGCGTTTGAAATCTAAACAGAGGAGATTTATTCGCTTCGCACTTAGACGTCTCCCATGGGATAATCCTCTCACGCTTCCTCCTTATGAGCAGAGAGTAAACCTTCTTATCAGAAGAAGTGAGGTAACTAAGGTAGTCTTCTTGTTTCAAATTATTACTGGTACAATAGATGCTCCTAAGCTCTTATCTAAAATTAACTTTAATATTCGTCCACGAACCTTATGAATGACCTCATTGATTTTGACTTAACTTCGACAAAGTTGAAAGGTCTGCTTTACGAATAAAGTAATTTTTTCGTGTTGCTGTATAAGTTTTATAACTTATTATTCTAGTTTTTCTTTTTTAAATTGTTTATAGTTTTAATTTTTTTTTACATTTAACGTTTTTTGTTTTTTTCTGCTTTTTCATGGTCTTGTGTTTGTTTTTATTTTTTATTTTGCTTTCTATTCTTTTCTTTTTTAATAATCAGGTGGATTGTTGTCCTGTTGGCTCTGCTAAATAAATAAATGTTGCTAAGAAAAATACTCCAATTGACAAATTAAATTGCGTGACTGATGATTCATTGAATTTCCCACTTCTGACAAGTTGTAGAGTAATGTCGCAGAGCTTTAGTTGAGGTGTAATGGAATTTTAAAATTAAGCACTTGATCTCGTTGACTGGTTGTCATAGAATTCTTTTTATTTTCTAGTATGACACTGGTTATAGAGACTAGGTGCTGCCCTACCAACTGAATATTTACTATGCTATGTTCAAGATATGAATTTACAGATTCTTCAATACCTCCATTTGGTGAGGGTTGAAATAATGTTTTATCCCATTTTTGAAATTTAGCTTGTTGTGGGTACAGTTTGACAGTGCTATGACCGCAACAGCATATCCCAAAGGTTAAATTAACCAATCAAAGGTTAGGGTACCTGGACTGGAACAGCTCTCGATAATTACATCGTGATTTCATAACTTGTGTAAAATGTCACCTGCATTGGAAAATCTCTCTGCTACGACGTCGCGGAATATGAGCGCTTCCATAGAGAGGACGAGATATATTTAAATAACACAATCGATACAAATTTCCTTTACCGTAAAAATATCTTAATTTTGAAGAAATGTATAACTGCCTCGTTATCTAACTAAATATCTTTAATGGAAAAATTATTAAACGGGTACGACAATATAAACGCAAGAGAATAACATATCTATGTAAAACTGTTCTGATAAGGAAAGTGTTGATTATAAACAAACATTTAAACATTAAATTTAATTTTTAGGGTAAATTTCATTAAAAAGAGTTAAAGGTCATTACACTGTTAAACAAGCTAAAAATTAAATATATACAGAAGAAATGTTTTACAGGAAAAAACTCATATTTTCGCCAGTGTTAATTAAAAAGGAATCTGGTTAAATCTCCAAACAGAAGAATCCGCTTATCTTAAGCTTGAAAAACCTTCTCCTGAGGAAAGTAATTTTGCCAATCTTCTTGCCTCATTATCTAAAGAGAAATTTCAATGTTCTTTGCCCTTAGATAAAACCCAACATCAATACCCAAGGTGTCACTTAGGTATTTTCCTCATTAATTAATAATAAGCTACAGGGGGTGAAAATTACGTCCATATTGCTACAGGGTTGCCTTTCAGCTGGAGTTCAAAGCGACATTTGGCTTCTTTTATGCTGCCGCCCTAATGATTTTTCTGGTAAATATTTAGGTATATATAATAGAAGGCACTTTAGCTTCCTTCGGCGTCGTCCTTCTAGTATGGGATATTGGCTGTATTCCACCTTAGACCATACAGATATATTTTATCGATTCTTAGATTAAAAGCAATCAAGCTCATCGTAAGTACTGGGCATATATGCTGGAGCCAATTATATCTTTAGGCAATATAACATATATGTTATAAGTAGTTAAGATAATAGCTAAACTAGAAATATTTTTATGGTTTGATCAGGTAAATTTGTTTATATAATAATCGGTCATAAGGAACTACCAGGTGAGTTTATAACAGGTATAAGAACATTAGTTGATTTTTCACTGGAACGGTGTGAGGTAAGTATAGTGATGACATCCACTGTCGAAATTTTAGAGAAGAAAGGGTGACATACGCGGATAACCTTGAATGCTCTTTAAAGTTACTCGTTGTTTAGAATCACACTAAACTATTTTAATATAAACTAAAAGAGACAAACAATTTTCATATCGATATATTTTTCTGCATATCGAGGTATCGACAAGGGGGGGGCAATATCAACCGTATAGGAGTTACAGGGTGATTCATAAAAAAAGCTAGGTTTTCACAAAACATCCTGTATATTCAAAACTACAGGGCGTATGGTCAGAGTTAAGGGCTTACTGTATGCAGAACTTCATGGCCTTTCCAACGACAGCTCAACCAGCCCCTTGTCCCCACAGAAGTTATGAAGGTCTAAACTAAAAATTTCGGATTTTCTTTCCTTTTTTTTTACTTTGACCTCTATTATTTTTAGAAAAAGGTCGTTAACATAACTTTTTTTATAAAAACTGTAAACTGTAGACTCTCCTCTTTAATATGACCTATTACACCCAATGTGCTATCTGAAGCCCTTTAAGAGTTATTACCTCTAAACCTATTCTCAAACCTATTTTCAAACCTATTCTCAACGATAATTTGTTCCCTTGCACGTCATTTTAAAAAATATCGTCTTTTTTCGGTGTGACCTGAATAGGTTATGAGTTAATAACTGTTTAACGGCTACAGTTAACACATAGGATGTAATAGGTCAACTTAAAGAGGAGAGTCTGCAGTTTACAGTTTTTATAAAAAAAAGTTATGTTAACAACCTTTTTGCAAAAATAATAGAGGTCAAATTAAAAAAAAGGAAAGAAAATCCGAAATTTTTAGTTTAGACCTTCATAACTTCTGTGTGGAGAGGGGTACGGGGCTGGTTGAGCTGTCGTTGGAAAGGCCATGAAGTTCTTCATGCAGTGAGCCCTTAACTGTGACCATACGCCCTGTAGTTTTGAATATACAGGGTGTTTTGTGAAAACCTAGCTTTTTTTATGAATCATCCTGTAACTCCTAAACGGTTGATATTGCCCCCCCCCCCCCCTGCCATACAATTTTTGGTTCGTCTAGGTGAGTACTATCACCTCCCGCTCTATGGACCTCCTAAGGGGAAACACCCTGTATATATATAGGTATGTATAGTTTAGAAATGTCATGGATAATTCAGGTCATATTTATTCTTGCATAGCAAGCAACTTCTTAACGATAACTTATCAATAGCTCAAAAAGGGTGACGCATTCGAAAAGTTTTCGCATTACAAAAATTGTTCATGACATCCAGTTATAGCTAAATATTGACACTCAAAGGTGTCTTTCTCATTTAAATAATAATAAGTGTTGTGAGATCTGTACTCAAACGTGAGGGGGGATGAGTTGCCGGTTTGTTAGGTAACTCAGTTGCCTAGTTCAAATAAAAAATTTGTTTATTTCCATGCAGTATTTCAATCAAATTACTGCTTAATATCACAGTAATCGTTGAAACTTACATCAGCAAAATTAGACTTCTGCTACGTGTGTGTGACAGATGTAGCAAAATTGGATTTTTGCTACGTGTGTGCTACAGGATACTTTAACTATTATGTGGGCACCAGGTGTAGCAAATTTGGACTTTTTGCTAAAGTGTATGGGCAGTAGGCGTAGCAAATTTTGACCTTTTGCTACTATTTGGGCAGCAGGTCTAGCAAATTTTTGACTTTTGTCAATATGAATGAAAGAGTTGATTTCAGAGCTTTGATAGCTTCTCTTAGCAAAAGAATGATACCTATATAATGACGTTTTATGGAATGGGATAAATTCCTATACTCGGGTGAACAGAGTGAGTGTGATGCACAGAAGTAAATTTTTCTATTGGGATGTACAGAATTGATTTCTGTGTTGTGATATGCAGAATTAGCTTCTGTATTTAGAATGTAAGCTTCTGTTTTTAGAAGGTGCAAAATTAACTGCTGTATTGGGTCATACAGAGCTAACTCCTGTTTATAGGATATTTAGAAATAACTTCTGTATTAGAGTATAGAATTAACTCTTCTTTTATTAAGATTCTGCATTAACTTCTGTATTTGGGAATACAGAATTGTCTCCGGACTTAGGCTAGATTCTAAGGCTTGAGGACTTATGCAGATCAACTCTGGATTGGAACTATGTAATTCTGCTGCTACGGCAGACGTGATGTCACTTGATGACAAGTCAAAACCTAAGTACACGGAGATACATGTATTTCAGGTGAGTTTTGTGTTTTTTTACTTTATTAAATAGATTTTGATGATATTTTCGTTTATTTTCAGATTATAATATGATTCAGAACGGCTTGTAGGCGGTGGATAATTGTTTGGTGAATCAGTCACTAAGCCGTTAGATAAGTATTCTATAGTTATTTCAGAATTTGATGCTTTCTGGTTCTGAAATTTGTCAATTCCAATAATTGCCATTGGTTACAAACGAGAATTTAATGTATGCTGAAAATGAAATATCTGGGTGGAGTGTAGGGGTTAAATAAAAAGAATTTATCACTCTGTTATTACTATAACTATTAGAACCAGCTTAACACAAGCTCGCTAAATGGACACGTTTAATAAATAAACGTCTCAACAATACATGCGATTCATCACTTAGTCGGTGTTAGTATTAGTATGTTACACTAAACATAAACCAAACACCAGATGAAATTACATGCACAAAACATTAAACAAAATAGATTAAATATTATATAGACGTTTTTTTAAAACATGCTTGGAAACGTCGAGAACAAAATGCTCAGCGATATTATTAACAGTAATACACATGCGATTAACAGGTTCAAACATGCTAAAGTTAGACCTTGAGGAGTTAACATGCAACACAGGTAACCTTCTCAAATTGTGCGCACTATCACGAAAAGAGATTTTGTTAAGCAACAACGGGGAATCAATATTCGCGTTTAAAAGCTGATGCACAAAAGTTACATCGGCAACTATGCGACGATTCTTAAGCGAGTGCATATTCAAAAGCTTCAAGCGATCCTCATAGGGTGGAAGAATTAATGAATTATTGTGCCTGAGAGCAAATCGTAGGAAGTTCCGTTGTACAGACTCGATACGGTCGATGTGCGTACCGTAAAATGGAGACCAGACCTGGCTAGCGTATTCAAGAAGTGGTCGTACAAAGCAAGTGTATAAACGCAAAGTTATGGTGGGATCCGAGAACTCTCGGGACCAACGTTTTATAAAGCGCAGCATGGAACTACTCTTTGATACTGTGTAGTTTATGTGGGAGATAAAATTCAATCTATGGTCACATTTGATACCCAAGTCACAAACAGCACCCACACGGCGAGTCGAGGAATTCGAGAACACATAATCGTAAGAAATTGGTTTCTGATTTCTGTGGAAAGTCATAACCTCACATTTGTCTATATTGAGTGTCAAGTTATTGCTTTTACACCAATCGTAAAATCTGTGAAGGTCACTCTGTACCTGCTCACAATCGTTAAAAGATTTAATCTGGGCGAAAAGTTTAATGTCGTCAGCATAAATCAAGACCTTGAAATACCTCACAACAGAGACGATGTCATCAATAGACAGAATAAAGAACAAGGGGCCCAAGTGACCCCTTGAGGTACGCCAGACGAAGCTTTCAGGACTCTTGAGATGGAATGTCGAAATAAGATTTGATATGTTCTGTTATCTAAGTAAGACTCCGTCCATTTAAGAAATCTTATAGGAAACCCATACTTTTCCATTTTAGGGAGTATCACGGAGTGATATAACTTGTCGAACGCTTTACTAAAGTCTGTATAAATACAGTCTGTCTGGTAGCCTTTTGCAAATCCGCCAATGGTATCTGAGACAAATTCCAACAAGTTAGTGGTTGTAGACCTGCCCGAAATAAACCCATGTTGGTTTGAAGAGAGTAAATTATTACAGGAGGTTGATAGTTGAGAAGAAATTATAGATTCGAATAATTTGGGCATGAAAGATAATTTTGCAATAGGCCTATAGTTAGAAATATCATTTTTAATACCTTTTTTGTGGATAGGTTTGATAAAGGAATTTTTCCATAGCTGGGGGAAACAACCACTATCGAGCGATTTTTGGAAAATAATTCTCAACGGAGCTACCAGAGAAAGGCAGCAAGACTTTAAAAAGGCTGGAGGGATCCCATCTGGACCCGTTGTGAAGTCATTTGGAAGCCCATTAATATGAACGAGTATATCCTCTTGTGTAATTGAAGAGATAGTGAACGAAACGTTATGAGAGTCATTCATATGACTGAAGTTGCAATTTTGAGGTTGAAAATTTATTTGACAAGGCAAAGGCTTTGTCAAAAAAAGAGACAAACATATTACAAATTTCAGACGAATCATCGCTAGCAGAGTCTTTGTACCTCATGGTATTGGGATAGTTGTCTGTTTTTTTCCTTCATATTAATAAACTTAAAAATATCCGTGGGTCACTAAATAATTTAGCACGCATGCTTGGAATATACTCATCATAAAGTATGGAGGAAAGCTCTTTGAACTCATTATATGATGTGAGGAAATTGTTGTGACTTATAATGTCTTTGTCCCGCACATAACTTTTCCACAGTTCATTCTTTCTATTTTTTAAGACGTTTCAGTTCTTTATTGAACCATGGCGGTGATGTTTTAGTCAACCGCTGACGCTCGCGGGGAACACAAGAGAAAATAAATCGAAAAGAATTATGTAAAACATAGAAACGTCTTCATCAACACTATTACAAGACAGCAGTGTGTTGAAATCAATAGAGGCAAGTCTACTAGAAAGTTCCGAGAAGTCAGATTTTCTAAAATTGAAGAAGAATTGTGTTTCCTCACAGTTTGTTAAGTTTTCGGCTTCATAGCAACATGTAATTAGTAGAGCGGGGTGGTATTTGTAAAGAGTAGACATTATAACTGGGCTAGGTTCAACTAATGAGCTACCCGCGTCAGTAAAAAATACCAGGTCTAACTGCCTACCCATATCGTTCATAACGTTACTGATTTGGCTGAGACCGAGAGATGAAATAGTGTCAAGGAAAAGTGATTCCCTTGATGTCAAGTAATTAAGTGGAAGATAGTCATCGTCATCTTCATTAGAATCAGGAGGAATATAGCAACAAAGTATGTATTAGTCATATTTTAAGAGAGACAACTTGAGAGCGATAAGTTCGATGTCGAGAGTGTTGGAGAAATTGGGAAGCTCAATTTGACTGCAATTAATGTGGTTTTTACAAGGGAGGAGTACGCCACCGCCACGAGCTTTAGAATCAGTATGTCTATCTATTCTAAAAATTTGATAAGAATTGTCAGTGAAAGCAACTATATCAAAACAATTTGCAACAGAGGATTTGAAAATTTGTGCAGTTTTTGTCCGAATCCCCCTTACGTTTTGATAGTAAAGGGAGAGCGATTTGAGTTTTTTGAGATGTTACTATTTATTTTAACTGTATTAGTAAGTTGGCGCCCAGAAGGTACGAATAGCTTAGTAAAAGCGCCAGAGCGCCAAAATGTGGGATCCAATAACCTATCCTGAACATCCGCTGAGACAGTTAAAACAAAGCATGCGACCTGTTTAGAGCATTTACTAATTTTTCGACAAGAAAAAACATCTGTTGCGATAGTTTTGGACTTAACATACTACAAGATGTCTTCACACGACGTTTCTGGAGAGAAACGGGTGACGAAAACACACGAAGGTTTTGGTACCGTTCTCAAAGGGACGCCAATACCATTTCCTAAAGAGGACGCAGATGCAGAATCATTCGTTACTATGGAAGTAAATGTGATGTTAACTGGGTCACAGTTTGCTGTAGATTGAACAGACTGCTGATTTGAGCGAATCGCCTTATTATGGTGGCGTCTGCGCAGGTTCCTCTGGTTTATAGCTGGTTTATTAATATGAGCATTAGATACAGGAGAGTTAGAGTTAGAGTCTACTCCCTGCTGCACGATAGGTAATGGTTGAGGGTCAGAGTCAGATGATTCCTTATCCCCTGGAGTCAACTTCCTGACATCAGTTACCATGGAGCTGATTAGCCTTGAGTTCTCGGAAACCGTAGATGACCAAGACTCGATATCGCCTTCAACTCGCCTTAAGCTACGCCGAACGTCATTGATAACTGGAATGAGTAGCGTATTGTTTGAATTCTGAGGGACAGACGGAGAGTCATCTTTAGAAAACATTGCATGAATATCAACTAGAGAGTCAGACAAATTTTGAACCTTTGAAGATAGGTTATGTGACTTTTCGAGCAATTTGTCTGAATTCAAGCTTAGTACATCAACAAGATTAAGTAGCTTGTCAATTTTACCATTTAAGTTATTAAGGTCTTCGGAAAATACTTCAAGACCAGTCCGGTTCATAGATTAGCTATTAAATTTATCCGCAAAGAGAGACTGAACAGAAGAAAGAGAGTCAATACGTTCGGTAAAACTTTTTATAAACCTTAAAGTGTGGCAGGGCTTTATATCCGAGCATTCGCTGCAAGTAATAAGTCCAGAAGTAGGCGCTCTAGAGCTCCGTTTCAAGCAAGAAGCGTGAAAAGATTTACCACATATACCATCACATGCAATCATATCTTCTGGTTTTTTAGAAGAGCAGACTTTGCAAGTTGCCATGTTAAAGTGACCGCGATTGTATAAAATTTTTGAATAAAATTTTCGGAGACAAAAACCAAAGTAAAAATGAAAACTTACAGAATTAAGAGTTTTGACCCTCAGTGTACTAAGCCGGTGAAAGGTTTGTGACCGTGAAGTGAGTATAACAATAATGCACGCGGCAAGTATCGCTTAGTTGTCTCCGCTAAGACAAGTACTTCAACAATGAGCAGATAGAGGGTGGAAATATATTTGCAAAACAATAACAAACGATTAAAAAAAATATATAACAAATAAAAAATTATCTTTACAAAGAAGCACCACCGATAACGAAGAAGATCACAATTGCAGATAAACAATGAATAAAAGTCATTTACAAGCAATGAACCTCAACCGGCAAACAAAAACATCGACAAAAACATCGACACAGCTGCGAGCACTTATTTGTGTTAAAAGCCAAGTCGGGAGCAAAACAAGTAAATCACAAACAGCACTACGGCACCGAAAAGCCCAAATTATAAAATTAAACTCGAACACCAAATAAATAAATAAACGATCACTAAACTAACAGAAAAAATCACTAGCACGAAAACAGAGACTTGTTCTGACAACTGAGTTTGACACTTAAGTTTATTCCAAAAAGAACACTATTGTCAAATAAAAAATTAAACTTAAAAAAAAACAAGAAAAATCACTTAGCCTTTTCAATTTCACTTATATGATTTCAACTAAAAATAAAATTAAGCACAAAAATTAATGTAACATAAAATTCAATTATTTAATAGATTGCTCGAATTTAATTTCGTTTACTATAATATTGGTACTAATCTTAATTTTCTTTCAACTTATCTTAATTTAACACAAAAATCTAACCTAATTTGCTCGCTGAAATAAAATATGAAATTAGGGCTCAGTGCAAGCCTTGGTTCAAATTATTATGTGGTGCAAAAATACCCTAGGGCATGTCTTTCACACGATATCTAATTTTGAACCTTGATTTGACTAACATAAGTAAAATATAAATTCGAAACGAAATTGCTGAAAAAGAACAAATATTAGTAGTAGCCTAATAGTTCCTGTTAACAACTTCATGCAGTGATTATGACCAAAAACTCGGCATGCACTGATACATTCAATTAACGCAAATTAGGAATTAAAATAAATCACAAGTACTTGTAATATTGTATCTGACAGAATCAATATTAAGAAATTTCTTGTTGAGGAAGAAATTCTGTACTGCTATTATTGCTGATGATTGTAAGTTTGCAAGTCAGTGGAAAGAATGGCTTAGCATGTTTTCACACTATGACAACTTTGAAACTAAGAAGGAAGATTGAGCAAATGAGCTTCTTAATTTTATGGCTAAATTGGACTAAAATGTATGATTTATTCATTGCAGGTTGATGTCAAATTACAAACTGCAGTTTGTGACAGATTTCCCATAGAAATCCATTTTAAATTCGAATAAATATGATAAGTTTTCTGAATTTTACCATAACTTATCGATTCGCCATGTTTTATTTCATTTTAATGAATTCCTCACAGAATTCATTTTCATTAATTTTCATCATGGTCCCTTTCACACTTTTGGGTCTCTTTCTGACTCATTGGTTAAAGGTAATTTCTGAAATTCGCAAATTACATTCGATGCGTCAAAAATATCGCGAAACGAAATTGGCCATTCGATTCGTGGTCGAAAATTACACCGGAGTGACAGTTCGAATGTCGCGAGAATATGAAGTTTGACGTTGAATTTTATACGCGAAGTGTCACCCGCACGCGAATTTTGTTTCATTAAATATTGTGCGATAAATTGTAATTCGTGCTAATTGTGGAGATTGATAGAGGAATTTTTTTTCTATAGGAGTGCTAATGAAAGGTTTTTTGAGTGAAGAAGGGATCTATTATGTAATAATGATTTGTTTTAATTGTAGTTTATTTAAATCTAATTTAATTGGTAATACATTTTGTTACTGCCCTCGTGGAGTAACGGTGCTAGTTCAGGAAAAGAAGGGTTCGATGTGTTATAAACACTTGTTCTGGTCGCCAGGTGGTTTTGGAGTCCACCAACTCGTGTATTAAGTATAGATAGATATAAAGGGAATTATTATAGAAAAAAGTTATAAAATTTATTCCGAAACAAAAAAAAAGATTAAACTAAGAAAAAAAGAAAACAAAGAATTAACGAGGTTAAACAAAAAGGAATAAGGAATAAAACAAAAGGTAGGCAGTACTTATCTTTTGTGGATAGTTATCCAACCCTTTTCCTCTTTCTGGTCCCCTTCAGATTTTTTTTCCTTTCAATTTTAATTTATTTTATTTAAAACTAGTTACTCTCCTGGTACTTGCTGAACTTGAAATTTTTGACAAAAGACTGGCCCTTCGGCTTACTTCGGGTCGCGATTTAAGAGTTTTTCCCCCTATTTGGAAATCACTTCCAATTTTATTTCTAATCGAGGCAATATTTAAATGTAATTTTCCAATCAGTTCAATTTAATATTATTATTGTTTTTCTTTTGTGTTTTAAAAGGGTCTCTCCCATTTATTAATTATTCTAACTAATCCAAGAAAAATTATTAGGCACTTAGAAATTTTGATATATTTGACCGACGGAAGTACTTGACAGTCGCCTACAAGATTGGATTTTCTTTTTATTTTGTTATTTTTCGGGGTATTTGCATCTTTCTTTTATAGATCGCAGACCTCGGAGTGAGGGAACTATTTTACCAAAATATAAAGTTCTTGGCGCAATTAAAAATGTTTTTGCAACCTATCCTATACGCATTGAAGGCGACTTTTAGCTTGAGGAAGTCTTAGATAATTCCTTCACTAGAACTACCTTTTAAGATATTTACCAGCCCAACAAGTGCTGCTGCCTCAGTAGAAAGTACCTATTCAATTCCTCTGCGAATTGTGCTAATACATTTTTATTGAATGGCTTTTCGTCAGCCTCCTCATTTTACCGTACATAAATCGATATAATCATGCGTTATTTCCTTATTTTATTTTGTTTAGCGTTGCGTGTGAATTTTCCGGTAGTCCTATGGAAATATCCTGAACTGTGCTATGGGCTTGGATGGTCCAACGTGACAATGCTCCAACCGTTTATTTTTTCCTTTTTTTTATTTTTTATTTTTGGGTACCCGTGAAAGAGTTCCGGTTATCAACCTCATCTGTGACCTAAAATAAAAGATTTTGCAGTAACTTGTGTTGGGTACAGGAATGAAAAACAACGCCAGAACAGATAGGTAATTTATTAAAAAAAAAAAATAATCGGAAATTGATTTTTCTCGTTATTTTCCAGAATGGTGCATGGATCTTGGGAACGTAACAATTTGAATACAAAAGTATACACATTTTTATAAAATGCCATTACAAATAACTTATTTTCGATGATACTCAAAAAATATTCGGAATTTCGCCGAATGCACAGATGTGCTCTGCATTTCGAACAATAGAAATATGTTCTTTGCTTGCATCCTTGTACTTTGCGTCGAACTGCTGTAATGTTCGTTGAATCGATGCGTGGAATAATGGGCAAAAGTGGTGAATAACGTCGCGTCGGTCTATGCATATTTTCTTCCTCTTCTGAAGAGGAAAATCCACCCAAGTTTGATAGTCGCCCCGGTTTGTTACCAGTTATTTGTTGTGGAATTAGCGAAACGCTAACGAGAGTATAAGTCAGCCCTTTTTTGAACGCAAGCAAGTCCATGTTGTCTTTGAGCAGTATTCCATTTCTGAGAGTATTTGCTCTGTACTAAAGTTAACTAGCCGTGATCGTCATTTCAAAGAAATGAATTAAATGTATAATTATACGTAAAGTCAATTTTTTGGATTTAATAAAAATACGATAGTACTGCAGCGTTTTGTTATATATCTGAAACAGGCCTAAAAGTAAATCTGAAAAAAGGCAATATATAAAAATATTTTAATTCATAACTTTTCATATAAGCTAATCATGCTTAAAAACATTATCAGCTTGTCTAGTCAATTACATTCTATGCATTAAAACCAAATTATTCCCATCGCAAATTTTGTCTTCAGCAAAATTTGCCAGTAGAAATAATTACTTTAAAAAATAAAGCAAAAGGCAAATCGTACCTTCAGTACGATTTGTCGTGAAAATTACAATATGTATGTACGAACTTACATACGTATCACAAAAAAAAAAGCTTCGCGATAAGAAATGCGGGCCGCGAATTTACATTGTATGTATACGTGCGCCGCAATTTCAACTGACGACGGGACGGTGGCTGATGTTTATAAAAACATCATATTACAATTTTTCAAGCCACCGTCCATCGAAAAATATTCTCGACTTGTTTAATCAAGTCCAGAATAAATGAAAATTTTTCTCAGTATAGAAATGCAACTATGCATTTTCTACCCTGAACGACGGCTCTTGATCGCGATGAAAGTGATCAAGAGCGCAGCGAGTTTTACAACGAAACGAGTTGATTTTGGGTCCGTCGGAAAGGAAGTTAAAACATATATACGTCGTCGAGAAATCGAACGGTAAAAGGTGCCAAAAAAATAAAAATAAAATCGGCGTAGAGTTTTTGAAAAGCAATTAAAATAAAATACAACTGAGGAGATTATAAAAAAGGAAGGCCGGTTCGGTGATTGGGCTAAACCAAGTGAAAATAAATTGTAAAAAAGGTGTTTAAACCAACACCTGAAAAGGAAATAGTGTGTAAAGGTCTTGTGTAATTTTCGTTATTAAAAACCAAAATACGTAAACAGAAGTTGGATAAGTCTTTTATTTAAAAAAGTAAAAGCTCTTGTATTTTTTTGGATACTTCGTCTGCGTTTCGTCCAATAAACCAGACAGGTACGTAACAGTTTGGTCAAGAAGATCTACCTCAGGTCTATCTACTTCAATGTATTCCTTTTCGTGTTTGTCATATAGCTGCACTTTATTCGGCATGCCTATTCCATTGCCTTTGTTGTCTTACCATTTCGTGACAACTACTGTTCAGTGACAGCTTATCATCTGTTTCGCACAGCTGCAAATTTCCTATCCCATCTCTGCATCAGTCGGTGGAAGTGGATTTTGAAAATCATTGATATGAATTGTTCCAATAGCGAATATTTTTCTTTTTCCAAGAATTTCCAATAGCGGGTAAGTTCTGAAAAAGTTGGCTGTGTGGAATTTAGTGCCTACCAAATCTCGTGGTACTCGCTTCAATAACTCAAGATCAATGGCCCGCTGAAACCAAGTTTTTCCAAGAATGCTGGTTCAATTTCAGTGGTCGAGCCTTTGTAGGTAATGAAATCGTACGGCATTCTACTTCTCCCGCATAGTAGATAGAGCTTTATGTCCAATGAATATGCTCCTTGAATAGTATTGTTTTATCTGTATCGAGAGATAATATAATATAATTATAATCATTTTCACAGCCTATTAACCTTTTTTCTAAACCCGTACACCGTGATTATGGTGCATTCTGTGATAACTATATGCATATAACTAACCAGACGAGATTCATATAAAAACTCATCATATCCACCTTTTAATCAAATCCTGGGAGTCCCAGAATTTCCTCTTTATTTTAACCTTATGTTGTAACTATAACGGTTAAGGAGTTATTAGCGGTGTTTGTATCGTGGGAAAGAATATTTCAATCAAGTTTAATAGTTTTATTAATAAATTATAGTGTTTTAAGTAAAATAAAAATGAAATATTTGTAACAATAAACAGCCATGGCAAAAATTTGTCATTTTCCAATGCAGGTTTGTTGGGTACAATTGAATTGTCACATAAGCATTAAAAAAACAACGTCAATTAATATAATCTGAAAATAAGGGGGGCTGAAAATTTGTTTATTTTACATAACAATTTGGATTATAAAAATTTCCCCCTTCAAAATGTCACGATTTAATTACTGCCATAAAGAACAACAATAACAAACACTTTGATACGTACTAACCTCTATTTTTATACACTTTGATTTGACAATTATATGAACTATCCGACACAGGCAAATCTCACGATCACGACCAAACGAACATTGAATTCCTTTATTTGGGTCCAAATTATTCTACCTTCTTGCTGTTACCTGGAGGTAGAGAAAGAAAAACAAAATAAAACAAAAATACAAAAGGTTGAAATTTTGTATAATAGAAATGAGGCAGCGTGTTCGTATTAATCAGGTAAATTGGAAGCTTTTATGACACTATTGCCGAGATGGTATTGGTAGTGCAATTAAAGATGCCTAGGTTCAACCGACAAGCTTGCCAAAGTGCTGGTTGTGAAGCAAAATGATATTTCGGCAGTAATGCTCGACTGCATTTTACGACAGGATCATGAAAAACGATTTCCCCGACGCCACCGTTTCCATGTTGTGTATTTTATTCTATGAGCATCGATGCACAGCTTTCCACGGAATGCAACTACATGCACTTTATGTTTGTTGTATAAATTGTGCATGAATCCAAACAAATGCAACTATATTCATTTTATGCCAATATGTTGAGTTTCATTTATGCCACAACATGCCCCCCGTCTTGAAAGGACTTCAATATCCGCCGTCTTGAAAGGACTTCAATATCCGCATCGTCGTCAGTAATTGGTAATATACAAAGTTTACGTATAGATTTACGATAGACCCCTTGAGGAATTTTGACATCAGCTACTCGTATGCAACCATCATCCCCTGCTATGGTGTTTGTTATTCTTTCAAGTATTTAATTACAAGGAGGATGGTTTTCCTCTTCTTCCTGTTCTTATGCAATTTACTCCACTTGTATCTTTGCTGGAGGGTATTTAATTATTCTTTGCTCCAACGTTGCCGAAAGATCTGTTGTAATTTGCATACGTCCTGCCACCGGGATAGTCGAGAGATTTTCATGTCAGTTATGTTTGGTTCTGGTATTGACTCCATAGTTCTACCAATCAAGAAATGTGCTGGAGTTATTGCTCTTGCATCATTATGATCAGTTGATATTGGAGTTAGAGGTCTTTAATTTAAAATTGATTCGACTTAAGTTATCATTGTATTGAATTCCTCGTAGCTCAGAGGTTCTTTTTTCAATGTTTTACTAAGAGAAGTTTTGCTGTCTTGATTGAGGCCGTCCATACGCCACCAAAGTGGGGAGATCTCGGAGGAATATATTGCCAACGTGTGCCTTCGGTTTGGAAAAAATCCTTGACAGTGTCGATGTGGCTTTCACTGGCTTTGCTTAACTCTGACAATTCCCTCTTTGCGCCAACAAAATTAGTCGCATTGTTTGATGTGATTGCGAAACACTTTTCACGTCTTCCTATGAACCGTTTCAAGGCCGCTATGAAAGCATCTGTTGAAAGATATATCATCAGTTCTAAGTGAGCGGCCTTCGTGCTGAAGGAGATGAATAAGGCAATGTAAGCTTTCATCAATGATTTCGATCTATTGAATGGTTTGATTGTGATTGGTCCACAATAGTCGACTCCGGCGTGCGCGAATAGTTGAGCTGGTTGTACTCGCTCTTTGGGTAGCATTGCCAAACATTTAACGCAATTGTGAACAATAGATCTGATAAGCTGTCTGTCGGAATCCAATATCTCTGTGGGACTATATTGTGCAATGTGAGGCATCCGACATGCTGTGATTTTCGTGAAGGTATCGTGCAAGGCTTTTCGTAAACGGATGTGTCCGAGGTAGCAAAATGGGATGTCTAGCATCACATTCAATATTGGCATGATGAAGGCGTCCTCCAACCCGGATTAAGTTTTCATCATCGTTAAAAGGATCTAGGGATTTGATGTGGCTGGAATCGAAGATTTTCTTTCCCTTTTTTAGCGCTTCGATTTCTGATTTATAGTATGAGTTTTGGACCACTTTTATTATTAGCTTCTATCCTGATGAAAATTCATCTAATTCCAGGTCTATTGATGTACTGAGTTTTGAATTTCTGCATCCACTAATGAAGGTCAATATATGTGCGAAAGTTTTTATCAAATTTTTATATGAATTGACGAATTTGCAAGATGCTACGAGATGTGTGACTAAGTCGGTTTTTGGCCACTTATTTTCAGTTGTGGACAAGAAAAGTGTACCATGAAACCATAATTTGCTTACTCATAACTGATCAGGACGAGCTTCTGTCGAGAGAATGTCCGAAGGATTATTGAGAACTGATTTGTTTCCATTTGACTAAGTGGCGTTCTGATTTAAGCTGAATGTTTGACACGCGATTGGAAACAAACACATTCCAAGTTGATGGTGAGTTTAGAGTGTAGATCCAATGGTAGCGATTCATCCCAATCTAGTTTTAGTTTCCAATGCTCTTGCATGAATATCTTACAAGATACAATGATTGGATTGATTAGTCCTAAAGAATGAAATTACGATGAATTTACGGAGAGGACCACACGTTTTGTTGCCTTTCGGATACTCTTGTCTTTTTCTACATGATAAAGGAACTGATGAGTATTCGGCTGCCAACTCATGCTTAAAGTTTTAGTAATTTGACCATCTTTGAATACTGTGAGTTGTTGATGAGTGGTGTTGTCAATCTTAATCAGAATAACATTTGAATTGGTGCACCACTTATGGATCCTCATGCCGGCTTTTAGCAGAGATTTACTTAGTTGACTGCAAATTTCATTTAGTTGTTCTGATGAATTGGCACCCGTCAAACCATCATCTATGAACATGTCACGCTCCAAAATCTTTGACGCAATTTAGGAAGTGAAGTTAGCTCTTTAATACATCGCGTTGCTAAATATGGTGCTGAAGCGGTACCATATGTAACGGTATTTAGCCGATATGATGTTATTGAACGTGAAGTCTGGTTTTGCCAAAGCATCGATTGGACGCTTGTATCATCAGGATGAATGAAAATCTGACGGCACATTTTGATAATGTCTGCATTAAGAACGTGTTGGTGTTTACGAAAACGACAAAGTATGGAAAACAAATATTCTGGCACTACTGGTCCTACCATAATAATATCGTTCAAGAATTTTCCAAATGTTGTCTTGCAAGACGCATCGAACACTACCCTTAACTTTTTTGATGCACCTGATGCCTGTTCGATCCCATAGTGAGGCATGTAGTACATCTTGGATTTTGATGTGGTTTGTTCGCAGGGTTCCATGTCCTTTATCTCATCGTAATCCTTCATTAAATCCTGATAAGAGTTTCTGAGTTCTGGATATCTATCAAACTTCCTTTGTAAATAAGAAAATCGAAGTTTCGCCATATCCAATGACTGACCTAAAGTTTCAGGGTTCTCTTTGAATGGAAGCCTAACTCTGAATCTTCCCTCTGCATTCCTACAAGTTGCGTTTCAGAAATATTCTTCACATCTTCTTTCTTTCAAAGTCAACGGTTTGGTGTAATTCTGCAACTCTTTAATTTCCCAGAATTTTCTCAACAAATTCTCAATCAGGAGATTATCTACTGCTCTGTTTATGGCTAGACAGGCGGATGTATTGTCCGGACGGCTTTGAAAATGAGTCGCATCCGCAACTGCCCAACTAGACAGAGTTTTTTGCAATACTGGTCTTCGAGCTCCCAAGTTTATTTGACCAACGCACATCAATGGCATGAAGAACTCTGCTCCTAATAACAAATCGATACGGCTAGGTTGATTGAATTTTGGATTCGCGAGATTGATCATCCAATATTTTAAGTCGATGAAGTCAGAAGGCTGATATGCAGTAATATTTTGAAGTACCAAGGCATATGTCATTATTTTGAATGCGGTGTCACGTGATTCGATGATGAGCTGAACCTTTTTGTTGACGTTATTTTCAATTGAATCAAGCCAGAAATGGAACACTTGCATCTAAACTTTTTCAGATTCATTTGTTGTGCAAGCCGCTCTGTAATGAAATCTGATTGAGATGCCGAATAAAACAGAATCCTGAATGACGTCTTGGCTCCTATAGAAGAGCTTACATTTACTACTGCAGTCGCGATTATTATATCTTTCCCATTGATTGCACTTTCTCGATTGCTTGCCGACAAACAGTTTGAAGGACACCTTGGATTGAAAGGGTTCCCTGTCTTAACTTCGGTACCAGTGTGAGCATTTATAGGTGCTGCTTCTAAACGATATGGAGAATTGCAGTGAAGAGTGTTGTGACGACGTTGGGATTTCAAACAAGATGAGGATATACCATCTTTTTAAGCTGTGGCTTGTTCTTAAACAATTAATGCACAGTTTAAGTCGCTTAATCAGCTTGTATCTTTTCTTCGCAGTCAAGTGTAAGTATTGTGAGCATTTGAGAGATGGTCGCTCATTTGGCAAAAGCAGCAGCGTCTGTTTGGTGATTGAGTGGAAATACACGTAAATAACCTGCCTGTATTGTCGCGCTTTCTAGTAATTGTAGTGCTTGAATTGTCATGTGCGAATTGTGTTCCATGTACATGTTCCATTCCATTTTTTGAAGGAATTCTATGAATTTGTCCCACTTTGGTATCTCATTTAAGTCTGTTGACTCTTCACACCTTGCTCTGACTCCGAAATCTAACTTTGAAGCCATTATATTGTTTAAAACCACATCAGAAATTTGTTCCTTCAAATCTAAAGACTGATATGCTCCGATTTTTCCACTGATAAAATCCACTAAATTTCGCAGTTGGTGAACAGAGGGGGCGTTTAATATTTCATTTATGTGAGCACCAAATATTAGTCGAGTATATCTCTTGTTGAATAAATCAAGTGCTTTTTGATAATTTTCGTTGGTGCATTCTACTGATCGAATGACGCTGCCAGCCAAACAAGACCGAAGTATTTGAAATTTTTCAACACCTAATAGCTGAGAGTCATCATCCACTACCGTCTTAAGCATATTGATAAAACCGCACCATTTCGAATAGCAGCCTTCGAATTTTGGCAATTGTATTGTAGATAAAATCGACTTCAGTTTAGTTGTTCCATTACTTTGACTGGATGATGCGCAATTATCATTTTTTTTAATAAATAAAAATTTTTTTTTTCCATTTTTCTCAAACTTTTCATTTCTTTCTTTTGGACCTGTTGATGAGTCAAACCAAGACTTGAAACTTGTCACCAAAAATTAATGAGTTGTGTGATGAAATAACAAATTAGAACATTTTTTAGCTTTTGCTATATACCGGAGAATCCCAAAAAATTCTTTCTTGAACAAAATTAAGTTTAACCCGGTAAAAAGTCCAAAAGAGTAATCTTTTTATTTGATCACATGAAGATGTAGAATCAATAAAAAGCGTGTCATTGGTAATGTGAGACATAAAACTCTCTTCATGATTGGGCTTATCAGAACAACCACTTTAGGACTTCTTTTTGATACTGCTATGAAATCTTTTTCTCGTAACTCTGACAACTTTTGTTGTAATATTTCATTAATACTTATGCCCGCTTTATCGCCATATTTCTTTTTGCGCCATATTTTATAAAACTAATAAATATAATTTTCGCTTGGATTTAATTGAGCATTTTGAAAATATTTTCAATAAATTTCAGTCTGTTAAGACGAGAAATCTCCTTCGTAAAATTACGATGTCCCCACAGAGGAGAGAACGGAGTGCAAAGGGTTAAAATCTTCAAAGCACAAATAACAGGAATAAGGATTCAGTTATCCTGGAATTTCACATGTACAGTCAAGTAAGGGCAAGTAGTTTAGCTAAATATGTACGCTGAAAATTCCTTTTCGCTTCAGTCAGCAATTACATAACCGAAAGCCTGCTCTGTGCAAATCAGAACACTAATTCCACGCTGTTTATGGTCCTGATACTTGTAATCCCTCGATTATGCCGTTATGGTTATTTCCTAAGAACATAAACACAAAACCTTTACAATTTGCACCGCAAATGTGTAAAAAAATTAAGTTTGAAAAAAAAACAAAAAAAAACTTTACAAGAAGTAGCTCTTTCCTTGCGATAAAAGATAAAGATAATAAAACAGGCGTAGTTTTGCTTGCAGAACACAGATGCAGAGATTGGAGAATAGTAACACAGATGATACACCGTAAACCGACTGAAAATATAAATGGATTGATTATGATGTCATGTCACAGATTTTATAAAATTTAATGTCATTCGATAGTAAACTAAATATTGTTGCGAGCGTGGCCTTTGGTTCGTTATTTAAAACACAATATTAAATAATTAATATATAAGTTCTTTATTACACTTAAATCATATAAAGTTCACAAACATTTATTTAATCAACTCAACTCTAATTATCGCTAACACTGTACTTTCAATTATCGCAATCTAATTACACACTATCGCTTCTTTATTGCTTTCGCTTCTTAACACTGCAACGTCTAAGACGAGACTCTTTTCTGGCGATGACAACTGTTATATTTATACCCTAGAAACACTCCGGATTATTCTGGAGTGTTCTATTCCAAAAGCTTCTTGACTATTCTATTTGTTCTATTCCTGAACTTTCATAATCGATTCTCCGAACCTGAAGTCATTTACTCTCCGAACCTGAAGTTGTTTATTGCCAGTAGATGTCACCAGTTGTCTCTTTCTATTGCACGTAACACTGCCCCCTTCTTAAACTTGTTCGTCCCGAACAACAGGTGGTCCACGGTCTTGATGCTCGTAGTATTGACACAAGCGGTCCAAATGAACAACTTTGTGCTCGCTGAATCCTGTATACCACGTCATTAATTCTAGTTACTACTGAATATGGTCCTTCCCAGTGTTGTTGCAATTTTGGAGAACGTCACTTACGTCGTTTCGGGTTGTACAGCCAAACAAGCTCACCTTCGTTAAATCCTGCGGAATTAGCGCGTAAGTCATAGCGGGTCTTCATCCGATCAGTATTTCTTGCTAATTTCGTCCTCGTGGCCTCGTGTACATCGGCTAATTGTTGTTTGAGCTCCGATACGTAGTCTTCTGGTAACTTTTGTTCACCTCTGGGGGTACCGAAATTGAGGTCGCTAGGTAAGCGCATCTCTCTTCCGAATATGACTTTAGCTGGGGTTTGTCCGGTAGTACTATGAACGGCTGATCTATAAGCCATTAGGAATACAGGAATATGTCGATCCCAATCGCGTTGATGATAGTCAACTACTTTCTTTAGATGCTCGATCAATGTTCTGTTGAAGCGCTCTACCATGCCATCAGATTGTGGGTGTAGAGGAGTTGTTCTAGTTTTTCTTATTCCCAACATTTTACACATCTCCTGGAAAGTCCGCGATTCGAAGTTCCGTCTTTGGTCCGAATGAAGTTCGTGAGGCACACCAAACCTACTGACCCAATTCGTTATTATTTGTTCCGCAACTGTGGTTGCCTCTTGATTAGGGATTGCATAAGCTTCAGGCCATTTACTGAAATAGTCAATGGCAACTAATATATAACGGTTACCGTCATCCGTTTATGGAAAAGGTCCAGCGATGTCTATAGCTATCCTTTCAAAGGGGGTTCCGACATTATACTTATGCATTTCGCCTCTGCTTCTGTGTTGCGGCCCTTTGCAAGCAGGACAGACAGTGCATCTGCGGCACCACTCCTCCACATCTTCTCGCATATGTAACCAATAAAACTCTTCTCGTATTTTGGAAATGGTTTTGTTCACTCCCAAATGTCCTCCAGAGGTTCCACCGTGCATTTCTTCTATAACATCTTTGACATTTGATGCCGGCACGACTATCTGCATTCGGAAAGATTCGCCATTAGGTGCTTCCCACTTGCGTTTTAATATACCACATTCAACATGAAGAGAGTTCCATTGAGCCCAGTAACTTTTTAGCTTCTCACTCCGTTCCGAAATATCCTTCCAGTCTGGTCTTTCCATGTCTTCTTTCCAAGCAAGAATAGGTGAAATGTCCGGATCTTCTCGTTGTGCTGTTCGTAGGTCCTCGTTGTCCCAAACTGTAGATGGCTCCACGGTTACCAACTGTATAGTTGCTGCTGTTTCTTTTTCTTCTATTCGTGTGCAATGTTTGCACTCAAGTTTACATGGACGTCGTGAAAGGGCGTCTGCATTTCCATGGATACGACCTCTTCGGTGTTGTATTTCAAAATCAAAAGCCTGGAGTCGCTCTATCCATCTCGCCACTTGTCCCTCAGGATTCTTAAACTGGTCGGTGCGAAGGATGAATTTCTGCCCATAGAGATATTTATGAAAATGCTTTGTTGAACTTACAATGGCAAGTAGCTCCTTTCTTGTAGCACAATAATTTTTCTCTGACTTTGAAAGTGCTTTGCTATAGTAAGCTACTGGAACTTCTTGACCATTCTCCTCCTGAGAAAGCACTGCACCAATACCTTCATTGCTGGCATCCGTGTCTAATGTAAATGTTTTTCCCAGCTTTGGATAGTGAAGTACTGGAGCCTCACAGAGCTGTTGCTTCAAATTTTCAAAACTTTCGTTGCATTTATCCGACCATATGAACGGCTTTCCCTTTTCGGTATGTTGATGTAGGCTTCTTGCTATATCTGCAAAACCTTTTACGAATCGCCTGTAGTAGGTAGCTAAACCAAGAAAACTCCGTAATTGATGTTTGTCCTTTGGAGCTGGCCAATTTTTGACGGCTTCTATTTTCTCTGGATCGGTTCTTACTCCTTGTGATGAAACTATGTGCCCTAAATATTTAACCTCTTTTTTAAATAGATCACATTTACTCGCACTGAGCTTTAATTTTGCATCTTTGAGTCTTTGAAGTACATCCCGTAAGTTGTTTTTATGTTCCATGAATGTCCTTCCGATTACTATTATGTCATCCAAATAGACAAGACATGTTTTCCAGGTTAAACCTCGTAGAACACATTCCATTAGTCGTTCGAATGTGGCTGGAGCATTACATAACCCAAATGGCATTACTTTGAATTGCCATAAGCCACTGCCAACTGAGAAAGCAGAGTTCTCTCGGTCCTCGGGATGTATTTCCACTTGCCAGTAACCACTCTTCAAATCCAGCGTGGAAAACCATTGCGCTCCGGAAAGGGTATCCAATGTGTCATCAATCCTTGGTAATGGATAGCTATCTTTTCTCGTCACATTATTTAGTTGGCGGTAGTCTACACAGAATCGGGTGCTGCCACCCTTCTTCCTAACCAGAACAACCGGCGATGTCCAAGGGCTGTTAGATTCCTCTATGATGCCTTGTTTCTTCATGGAGTTCATCATGTCTGCAACTTCTGGTTTTTTGGCTAATGGCAATCTTCGTGGTGTCTGTCGAATGGGTCTGGAATCCCCTGTATCGATTCAATGCTGGACAAGATTTGTTTTACCATAATCATCAGCAAATAATTCCGAAAATTCATCGATCACCTCTTTGGCATCGTTGTGTTGTTGTTCACTTAAGGCACTGGACGAAAGAAGTTTTTGAACCTGTTGGGTAGTAGCTGGTATAGTTTTTGTCTCCTTGACATTACTACCATTATCTAAATTGACGATTTGGTAAACGGGTTCACAATTTCCAATTATAGCACCTTCTTTTAGTTGTACCTCGTTTTCGGATGTGTTAAGCACTCTGACTGGAATTAATGTTGCACCTTCTGCCTTCACTAAAGTCTTGCCAACGATGATGTTCGATGTAACTTTTGTGGGGTTAGGCTCCACCAGATAGAATCGGCAGGTCCCGATGTTATCAGTAAGCTTTGTCCATATTAGTGTCTCGGAGCATGGCGAAAGAGTAATATTTTCGCAAACCGTCGTCCTTACTTTCGCAGGATGATCTGCTTCTTCTCCTAGTTTCATAGGAATTTCTATGTTGCCATATTTGAGAATCCTTTCTCCGACATCGAGATTTATTTTGTATGTGGTCATGAAATCTATTCCAAGAATGCAGTCATCCATCATGTCTGAAACTAGGAAAGTGTGAGGAAATAGTAGTTCGCCTAGTTGAACATCTAAAGTTATTTCTCCAAACACCTGTGCTGCCGCTCCAGTTGCTTTTAGTAGATATTTGGTGGTGTTGTGAAGCCATTTGTTCTTAACAAGATCTGCTCTAATAATTGATCTTGAAACTCCAGTATCGATAGTAACTGCGCAGTCATTTTTTCCTACACTTCCATATATAACAAGACTGCTATTATTTCTCTGTAACTGACTTACTTGGATGATGACTTCGGGGCTGTCGATTCCACCAACCAACTTCTGCCCCACGAAGTTGGTTTTTACTAGTTTTCCGACTGCTCAAGAGGAGAGACGATGCGACTAGTCGCTGTTTGATATCTAGTCTCTCCACGAATTGCTTGTTCCCTGGCTCGACATCTTTGGCATTCTTCTTTCCCCTCTTCTTCTGGTGATTCCACTCGTCGACGTTTTCTGCAGTCTCTTTGAAGGTGCCCTGGTCTATTACAATTCCAGCATCGAAGGACACCACGTGAAGGCGGGCTCTGTGATGATTGCACTCTATTACAAGTACATTCTTCCACTGAAATTTCTCTCACTCACTCTTTCCTGCTAGCCTCAATGATTGTTGTAAATTTTGATCTGTAATAGCGTTCACAAATGCCTCCGTCGCCACTTCATTGAGAAAATCCGCATTCACGCCGGAGTATGACAGATGCGCTAATCTTTCTACATCTGCCTCCAGTTGTTGTAGTGATTCGCCATGTTTTTGAATCCTGTTGCGCAACTGTAGGCGATATACTTGCTGCATGTGCTCATCTCCGTAACGTAATTCTATCGCCTGTACTAATGAAGAGTAATTACGTTGATTTTCAATCGGTACAGTTTGTAAGAGTTCTGACGCAGGACCTCGAAGTGCTAACACCAGAGCTATAGCTTTGCCTTCATCATTCCATCCATTTACCTCTGAAGCTGCCTCGAATTGTCTCTTGAAGATATGCCACGAATTTTGTCCATCAAATGTGGGAGGTTTCATTCTACCTGCACCGGATATTTCAGTTGCTCCGCTTAGAGGCTGACGATGCTTTATTCTTTCCAGATCTGATTTAAAACTGTCAAGCTGCTCGGTGACTTTTTGTTGAGCTTCCGACACTTCCTGCTCGATTCCTTCAATTTTCAAATTTTGTTCGTCTAATGAGTTTTTCAGGAAAGTCTTCTGTTCCTCCAAACGAGTTTCTAGACAATTCTCCAAAGAGATCTTTTGTTCGTCCAAACGGGTTTCCAGAGATTTCTTTTGTTCCTCAAAATCAATCTTTTGTTCATCAAAACGGGCTTCCATAGATTTCTTCTGTTCATCTAAACGTGATTCCAGAGAATTCTTTTGTTCGTCGAGAGAATTCTTTTGTTCGTCCATAGATTTCTTCTGTTCATCCAAACGTGATTCTAGAGAATTCTTTTGTTCGTCCATAGATTTCTTCTGTTCATCTAAACGTGATTCTAGAGAATTCTTTTGTTCCTCGAGAGAATTCTTTTGTTCCTCGAGGGAATTCTTTTGTTCCTCGAGAGAATTCTTTTGTTCGTCCATAGATTTCTTCTGTTCCTCGAGAGAATTCTTTTGCTCATCAAAACGGGCTTCCATTTTACTCATTAAAGTACTCAAAAGCTGTTCCATTTTCATCGCAGGCGCTTCTTCAACTTCGATTTCTTCCAAGTTCTCTTCGAAAACAAATGTTTCAGGATTCTTTCCTTCCTCTATCAAAGATTGTCTAAGTCGCTCGACTAGAACTTTCTTTATGCCTGTCGTTTGTAATGACCGGTTCCCTAACTCCACTTTCAAATCCTGCGTTCGAAGTTCGTCCACTTTGCGCCCCATTACTGTAGTATAATATAAATTATTTTCCAGAACTTTTAAAATTCAACACAATTTCTCAAAATTAATCACTCTTTTAATTTTTAGTCAATTGCCACCACTTTATTTCGCGAAGTTATTTCACTTCTGACACCAGTTGTTGCGAGCGTGGCCTTTGGTTCGTTATTTAAAACACAATATTAAATAATTAATATATAAGTTCTTTATTACACTTAAATCATATAAAGTTCACAAACATTTATTTAATCAACTCAACTCTAATTATCGCTAACACTGTACTTTCAATTATCGCAATCTAATTAAACACTATCGCTTCTTTATTGCTTTCGCTTCTTAACACTGCAACGTCTAAGACAAGACTCTTTTCTGGCGATGACAACTGTTATATTTATACCCTAGAAACACTCCGGATTATTCTGGAGTGTTCTATTCCAAAAGCTTCTTGACTATTCTATTTGTTCTATTCCTGAACTTTCATAATCGATTCTCCGAACCTGAAGTCATTTACTCTCCGAACCTGAAGTTGTTTATTGCCAGTAGATGTCACCAGTTGTCTCTTTCTATTGCATGTAACACTGCCCCCTTCTTAAACTTGTTCGTCCCGAACAACAGGTGGTCCACGGTCTTGATGCTCGTAGTATTGACACAAGCGGTCCAAATGAACAACTTTGTGCTCACTGAATCCTGTATACCACGTCATTAATTCTAGTTGCTACTGAATATGGTCCTTCCCAGTGTTGTTGCAATTTTGGAGAACGTCACTTACGTCGTTTCGGGTTGTACAGCCAAACAAGATCACCTTCGTTAAATCCTGCGGAATTAGCGCGTAAGTCATAGCGGGTCTTCATCCGATCAGTATTTCTTGCTAATTTCGTCCTCGTGGCCTCGTGTACATCGGCTAATTGTTGTTTGAGCTCCGATACGTAGTCTTCTGGTAACTTTTGTTCACCTCTGGGGGTACCGAAATTGAGGTCGCTAGGTAAGCGCATCTCTCTTCCGAATATGACTTTAGCTGGGGTTTGTCCGGTAGTACTATGAACGGCTGATCTATAAGCCATTAGGAATACAGGAATATGTCGATCCCAATCGCGTTGATGATAGTCAACTACTTTCTTTAGATGCTCGATCAATGTTCTGTTGAAGCGCTCTACCATGCCATCAGATTGTGGGTGTAGAGGAGTTGTTCTAGTTTTTCTTATTCCCAACATTTTACACATCTCCTGGAAAGTCCGCGATTCGAAGTTCCGTCTTTGGTCCGAATGAAGTTCGTGAGGCACACCAAACCTACTGACCCAATTCGTTATTATTTGTTCCGCAACTGTGGTTGCCTCTTGATTAGGGATTGCATAAGCTTCAGGCCATTTACTGAAATAGTCAATGGCAACTAATATATAACGGTTACCGTCATCCGTTTATGGAAAAGGTCCAGCGATGTCTATAGCTATCCTTTCAAAGGGGGCTCCGACATTATACTTATGCATTTCTCCTCTGCTTCTGTGTTGCAGCCCTTTGCAAGCAGGACAGACAGTGCATCTGCGGCACCACTCCTCCACATCTTCTCGCATATGTAACCAATAAAACTCTTCTCGTATTTTGGAAATGGTTTTGTTCACTCCCAAATGTCCTCCAGAGGTTCCACCGTGCATTTCTTCTAGAACATCTTTGACATTTGATGCCGGCACGACTATCTGCATTCGGAAAGATTCGCCATTAGGTGCTTCCCACTTGCGTTTTAATATACCACATTCAACATGAAGAGAGTTCCATTGAGCCCAGTAACTTTTTAGCTTCTCACTCCGTTCCGAAATATCCTTCCAGTCTGGTCTTTCCATGTCTTCTTTCCAAGCAAGAATAGGTGAAATGTCCGGATCTTCTCGTTGTGCTGTTCGTAGGTCCTCGTTGTCCCAAACTGTAGATGGCTCCACGGTTACCAACTGTATAGTTGCTGCTGTTTCTTTTTCTTCTATTCGTGTGCAATGTTTGCACTCAAGTTTACATGGACGTCGTGAAAGGGCGTCTGCATTTCCATGGATACGACCTCTTCGGTGTTGTATTTCAAAATCAAAAGCCTGGAGTCGCTCTATCCATCTCGCCACTTGTCCCTCAGGATTCTTAAACTGCAGAAGCCATTTAAGCGCTGCATGTTCGGTGCGAAGGATGAATTTCTGCCCATAGAGATATTTATGAAAATGCTTTGTTGAACTTACAATGGCAAGTAGCTCCTTTCTTGTAGCACAATAATTTTTCTCTGTCTTTGAAAGTGCTTTGCTATAGTAAGCTACTGGAACTTCTTGACCATTCTCCTCCTGAGAAAGCACTGCACCAATACCTTCATTGCTGGCATCCGTGTCTAATGTAAATGTTTTTCCCAGCTTTGGATAGTGAAGTACTGGAGCCTCACAGAGCTGTTGCTTCAAATTTTCAAAACTTTCGTTGCATTTATCCGACCATATGAACGGCTTTCCCTTTTCGGTAAGTTGATGTAGGCTTCTTGCTATATCTGCAAAACCTTTCACGAATCGCCTGTAGTAGGTAGCTAAACCAAGAAAACTCCGTAATTGATGTTTGTCCTTTGGAGCTGGCCAATTTTTGACGGCTTCTATTTTCTCTGGATCGGTTCTTACTCCTTGTGATGAAACTATGTGCCCTAAATATTTAACCTCTTTTTTAAATAGATCACATTTACTCGCACTGAGCTTTAATTTTGCATCTTTGAGTCTTTGAAGTACATCCCGTAAGTTGTTTTTATGTTCCATGAATGTCCTTCCGATTACTATTATGTCATCCAAATAGACAAGACATGTTTTCCAGGTTAAACCTCGTAGAACACATTCCATTAGTCGTTCGAATGTGGCTGGAGCATTACATAACCCAAATGGCATTACTTTGAATTGCCATAAGCCACTGCCAACTGAGAAAGCAGAGTTCTCTCGGTCCTCGGGATGTATTTCCACTTGCCAGTAACCACTCTTCAAATCCAGCGTGGAAAACCATTGCGCTCCGGAAAGGGTATCCAATGTGTCATCAATCCTTGGTAATGGATAGCTATCTTTTCTCGTCACGTTATTTAGTTGGCGGTAGTCTACACAGAATCGGGTGCTGCCACCCTTCTTCCTAACCAGAACAACCGGCGATGTCCAAGGGATGTTAGATTCCTCTATGATGCCTTGTTTCTTCATGGATTCATCATGTCTGCAACTTCTGGTTTTTTGGCTAATGGCAATCTTCGTGGTGTCTGTCGAATGGGTCTGGAATCCCCTGTATCGATTCAATGCTGGACAAGATTTGTTTTACCATAATCATCATCATTCATTGCAAATAATTCCGAAAATTCATCGATCACCTCTTTGGCATCGTTGTGTTGTTGTTCACTTAAGGCACTGGACGAAAGAAGTTTTTGAACCTGTTGGGTAGTAGCTGGTATAGTTTTTGTCTCCTTGACATTACTACCATTATCTAAATTGACGATTTGGTAAACGGGTTCACAATTTCCAATTATAGCACCTTCTTTTAGTTGTACCTCGTTTTCGGATGTGTTAAACACTCTGACTGGAATTAATGTTGCACCTTCTGCCTTCACTAAAGTCTTGCCAACGATGATGTTCGATGTAACTTTTGTGGGGTTAGGCTCCACCAGATAGAATCGGCAGGTCCCGATGTTATCAGTAAGCTTTGTCCATATTAGTGTCTCGGAGCATGGCGAAAGAGTAATATTTTCGCAAACCATCGTCCTTACTTTCGCAGGATGATCTGCTTCTTCTCCTAGTTTCATAGGAATTTCTATGTTGCCATATTTGAGAATCCGTTCTCCGACATCGAGATTTATTTTGTATGTGGTCATGAAATCTATTCCAAGAATGCAGTCATCCATTATGTCTGAAACCAGGAAAGTGTGAGGAAATAGTAGTTCGCCTAGTTGAACATCTAAAGTTATTTCTCCAAACACCTGTCCTGCTGCTCCAGTTGCTTTTAGTAGATATTTGGTGGTGTTGTGAAGCCATTTGTTCATAACAAGATCTGCTCTAATAATTGATCTTGAAACTCCAGTATCGATAGTAACTGCGCAGTCATTTTTTCCTACACTTCCATATATAACAAGACTGCTATTATTTCTCTGTAACTGACTTACTTGGATGATGACTTCGGGGCTGTCGATTCCACCAACCAACTTCTGCCCCACGAAGTTGGTTTTTACTAGTTTTCCGACTGCTCAAGAGGAGAGACGATGCGACTAGTCGCTGTTTGATATCTAGTCTCTCCACGAATTGCTTGTTCCCTGGCTCGACATCTTTGGCATTCTTCTTTCCCCTCTTCTTCTGGTGATTCCACTCGTCGACGTTTTCTGCAGTCTCTTTGAAGGTGCCCTGGTCTATTACAATTCCAGCATCGAAGGACACCACGTGAAGGCGGGCTCTGTGATGATTGCACTCTATTACAAGTACATTCTTCCACTGAAATTTCTCTCACTCGTACTGCACTCCGTGAAGCTTGTCTGGCGGATTCGTATGCTAATGCATAGGCTAGTGCTTCTGCTGTTGATTTCTTTCCTGCTAGCCTCAATGATTGTTGTAAATTTTGATCTGTAATAGCGTTCACAAATGCCTCCGTCGCCACTTCATTGAGAAAATCCGCATTCACGCTGGAGTATGACAGATGCGCTAATCTTTCTACATCTGCCTCCAGTTGTTGTAGTGATTCGCCATGTTTTTGAATCCTGTTGCGCAACTGTAGGCGATATACTTGCTGCATGTGCTCATCTCCGTAACGTAATTCTATCGCCTGTACTAATGAAGAGTAATTACGTTGATTTTCAATCGGTACAGTTTGTAAGAGTTCTGACGCAGGACCTCGAAGTGCAAATACCAGAGCTATAGCTTTGTCTTCATCATTCCATCCATTTACCTCTGAAGCTGCCTCGAATTGTCTCTTGAAGATATGCCACGAATTTTGTCCATCAAATGTGGGAGGTTTCATTCTACCTGCACCGGATATTTCAGTTGCTCCGCTTAGAGGCTGACGATGCTTTATTCTTTCCAGATCTGATTTAAAACTGTCAAGCTGCTCGGTGACTTTTTGTTGAGCTTCCGACACTTCCTGCTCGATTCCTTCAATTTTCAAATTTTTTTCGTCTAATGAGTTTCTCAGGAAAGTCTTCTGTTCCTCCAAACGAGTTTCTAGACAATTCTCCAAAGAGATCTTTTGTTCGTCCAAACGGGTTTCCAGAGATTTCTTTTGTTCCTCAAAATCAATCTTTTGTTCATCAAAACGGGCTTCCATAGATTTCTTCTGTTCGTCGAGAGAATTCTTTTGTTCGTCCATAGATTTCTTCTGTTCATCCAAACGTGATTCTAGAGAATTCTTTTGTTCGTCCATAGATTTCTTCTGTTCATCTAAACGTGATTCTAGAGAATTCTTTTGTTCCTCGAGAGAATTCTTTTGTTCCTCGAGAGAATTCTTTTGTTCCTCGAGAGAATTCTTTTGTTCGTCCATAGATTTCTTCTGTTCCTCGAGAGAATTCTTTTGCTCATCAAAATGGGCTTCCATTTTACTCATTAAAGTACTCAAAAGCTGTTCCATTTTCATCGCAGGCGCTTCTTCAACTTCGATTTCTTCCAAGTTCTCTTCGAAAACAAATGTTTCAGGATTCTTTCCTTCCTCTATCAAAGATTGTCTAAGTCGCTCGACTAGAACTTTCTTTATGCCTGTCGTTTGTAATGACCGGTTCCCTAACTCCACTTTCAAATCCTGCGTTCGAAGCTCGTCCACTTTGCGCCCCATTACTATAGTATAATATAAATTATTTTCCAGAACTTTTAAAATTCAACACAATTTCTCAAAATTAATCACTCTTTTAATTTTTAGTCAATTGCCACCACTTTATTTCGCGAAGTTATTTCACTTCTGACACCAGTTGTTGCGAGCGTGGCCTTTGGTTCGTTATTTAAAACACAATATTAAATAATTAATATATAAGTTCTTTATTACACTTAAATCATATAAAGTTCACAAACATTTATTTAATCAACTCAACTCTAATTATCGCTAACACTGTACTTTCAATTATCGCAATTTAATTACACACTATCGCTTCTTTATTGCTTTCGCTTCTTAACACTGCAACGTCTAAGACAAGACTCTTTTCTGGCGATGAAAACTGTTATATTTATACCCTAGAAACACTCCGGATTATTCTGGAGTGTTCTATTCCAAAAGCTTCTTGACTATTCTATTTGTTCTATTCCTGAACTTTCATAATCGATTCTCCGAACCTGAAGTCATTTACTCTCCGAACCTGAAGTTGTTTATTGCCAGTAGATGTCACCAGTTGTCTCTTTCTATTGCACGTAACAATATATTATCTTCAATTTTTTTTCAATATTTACCCCCCTCGTTGTGTTTGGAATGGCTAAAGTCAGAGAAAATTAGCTTATTTTTTTTTTTTTTAAATGTTCGAGTTTTCTTTCTATGATTTCAAAGTTGGGGAGGTTGAATTGTTATTAATGAAATCACTTACTATGTATATAGGAGGAGTTATTATTAGGCCAAGAAGTTATGATAAAAGTCAAATAGTTTTTTTTTAATAATAGCATTTTAATTAAAAAGGGCGATTTTTCGTTAAAATTTGTACTTATTTTTAACTTTAAAAAAAATAGAAAATAGATACCCTCCTGCATCGATAAAAAAAAACAGTTTGGCTGCAACCACTTGCGACCTTCGGAGAAAATCGTATTTAAAGTAAAGTCTTCCTTGTTGTCGTGTGGATATTTCCGGAAAATGTTCCCAGGAATTGCAGAAAATGCAGAAACTTTATGACTTTTAAGACTGAATAATGTTTGTTTTGGAAATAAATTACAGTTTTTCTAAGAAACGTTTAGGATTTATATTTAAGAAACTTATATTATTACGTTTTATGACATTTTTAATTGACTTTGACTTACTCTGTATGTGTACCCTATTCAGTATATATATATTTATCTTATATTATTAAGCCAAGTTCAGGGGATCAATAATGAAAATTAAGAAAATAGTTTTAGATATAACAGAGCCTTGAGGCATACCGGCATTTATGTGATGAGGTTCAGATGCAACGCCATCTAATACAACACGTATTTGGCGACTAGATAGGAAGCTTTTAATCTATAACAGAAGAGGAAGGGGAAGACCACGTGATGTAAGTGTGGCTAAAAGAGCTGGATGCCAGACTCTATCAAAGGCCTTTGAAATATATCTAGGGTAACGATTTTGGACTCACCAAAATTGTGAAGACTACGGTTCCAACGTTCCGTAAGAAAAGTCAGAAAGTCTCCCGATAAGCGTCCAGCTCGGAAGCCATATAGGCGACAGTTGATGAGATGGTTCGCTTCTAGATATTTTATTAATTTGGAGTTAAATACAGATTTAAAAACCTTTGAAAGAATCGAAGTGATTGCCATTGGTCGATAATCTGTCGGATCGCTACCCTCTCCTCCTTGGGAATAGGCTGAACGTCAGCTAGTTTCCAAGCAGCTGGAAATTTTCCTGTCAAATAAGACAAGTAGAGTAGTTTGCGCAAAGGTTGAGCTAAGGATTAGGTACAGCTTTCAATTAATAGGGGCGAAAACCATCATTGCCGGCGGCTTTGGAGACGCTAAATCCTTTAAAGACCTTAAACACATCTCCCGTCCGGATGTGTATTGGCTCTTGTACACACCCACACGGGAGATGTAAGGCAGGTGTTTGTGAAGTGGGTGGAAGATGAGAATTTGTAGCGACTCTAGCAGCTAAAATATTAGATTTTTCCAAGGAGTAAACAATCACTTCACCATTATTAAGTAGAGAAGGTATAGAGAACCTGGTGAAGTTGTTCTTGATGGTTTTGACCAGGGACCAAGAACCTTTGCTACCTTTGCGGCTTGCCAAGATTCGCTGTCTAATATTCTGGTCAAAAAGAAATTTTTCTCTCTGGATAATAGACTTGCAGGTGTTCCTTGCAGTCTTGTAGACTTGTTTCAGTTCCGGCCATGGATGCAATTGATAGGCGCGAAAAGCAGACTTTTTTGCTTTTATAGCTTGGTTGCACTTATCGTTATACCAAGAGCGATTTTGCTGTTGTTGAGATCTGCTGTAAGAATACGGAATGTATTCGCGCAGGCCAAGATTTCGTATATTACTAAATTTTAATTTGCATTCATCAACATTCCTCGAAGCAAAACAGACCGACCAATCAATTTCTCTAAGATATTGATAATGCCAAAGATGCCTACTTATAGGTGGAGAGGTAGGGCGGTACGTCTTTGATGTAGTATATTGAGCCGTGATTAAAGAATGGTCTGAATTACCGAGAGGGGAACCGACTGAGATGGAATATTTGTCAGGATGAGATGTTAGAAACAAATCCAGTGAATTAGCTCTATCTCCAGCTTCATCAGGAGTTCGCGTTGGTGCATTCACTAGTTGCTGCAAATTAAAAGATTAACTGAAGAGTTCAACGAAACGGCCCGTAGATCACGTGGTACAAGAATCTCTGGGCCACGGTATGCTATGGACATGAAAATCGCTGGCCAGAACGATTTCCAAAGAGGGGGAGACAGAAAGCAAATGATCAATATTGTTGGAGATATTGTCAAATACGGATACCGTGTCGTTATTAGACATATTTGAGCAGCGATAAAAGAAACAGAAGTAGATGATGAGCTTGTTTATTTTGAACCTAATCCAGATGTAATTAAACTGTGGATTGGCAGAAGGAAAATCTTGAAGAATGGTAAAGGCCACATTATTCCGAATATACACATATTGCAATCCCTCTATGCTAAAAAAAAGAGGCACGAAGCTGTAACCAGAGAGTACGCTCATGCGACAGTCCCAAATCAGGACTAGAAACCGGTTGTAGGCCAAAATATGGGCTACCCGTATAAACGGCACAAATTGGAATAGGAACTTTGCACACACATTGAAATAAATCAGGCCTAGGCCCAATTCAATTAGGGCAAGTCCAAATTTCGGACTTGCACGTTTATACGGCAAAAAAAATTCGGACTTTGGTCTACTCTAGGCCAAAGTCCCGACTTTGGTTATCGTATAAACGTAGTCAGAGACGTGATATTGATTAATATCAGCATCAGAAACGACGTTGGTTTCATTTAGCGCAAGAATTGCCAGATTGTTTTAGTTAAGGTGGCAGTACACTGAAAACCGATTTGCTCTTAATCCGCGAATGCTCCAGAAATCTAAAATGAAAGTCTGCATTCTAAAGGCAAAAACAAAAAGCAAAAAAATGGCGACACAGAACAAAACACATATTTGGGCGCTACCAGCAGCATACAACGACGCAACGAGGTAAAAACAGAGCATTCGTGTTATGCCTCTAAGCATTGAGAGTATGCACCTAAAGCGAAACGAAAACGTATACTTTATGAATTGCTTTTTCACTAATACACGCAAGCCCCTATAGTGCATGAACACTATAATCACAGCGTAACAAAAACGTATTGAAAACGTACCCCTCTACCCCTCTAAGCATTTGAGAGTGTACACCTAAAGTGAAATGAAAACGTTTTGAAAACGTAATTCTGGATTTATAGACCTAAACTAATCCACTTTCTTCACCCTTCACTAGCATGTACTTTTTTTTTTTTTTTGAACACAAATTCTAGCGAAATATGTACTCATTTCTATTTGAAATAACTATCACTTTTATTTTAGTCAATTTCAGAGCAACCTAACGCGGCAATTCACTGTGAAAACCTTCGAATCGCTTGCAGTAATCTAACACGTCTTTTCACTATGAAAACATTTGCGCATGTGCAAATGACTCATCCACACTTTGGATTAGATTCTAGTTCAAATCTGGAGTAAACTGCAAATTTTATCTTCTTTTCTGAAGTAAAATGTTTGTTTAATTATGATTAGGATTACAATTCAATAACAGAAGATGGTAGAAAATGATTTTAAGACATGAATAGAGTAGTTTCTATTTCTAAAGAGCATTAAATGATACGTTTAAGTCTAAATGCATTAAATGTTAATCTAAATTTTTATTAAAATTTGGGTATGCATTTTAAAAGAGTAAAATTTAATTTTCAGAAATATTAAAATTAATTGTAATCCCGTTCGGGAATTAGAATATTATGCTCAAATTTGTCTGTGTGTGTGTGCAATAGAACCTGACAGCAAACAGCTGTTTTTTGCATGTTAATTTGTTCTTGTTTGTTGTTTTGCATGTTTTTTTTTGTAAAATATTGAAGTGTAAAAAATTTGATTAGGTATACTTATATTATTATTGCACTTTTGTACTCTATCGATAATTCCAATTACCTAATAATGTTGTAACATATAATATAATATAATAGCTGAGGTTTCTTAATAAACACTTTTTTGTTCTGTTCTTATTAAGGTTTGTGATGCTATCAAATATGTAAATTAAAATATAAAAATCTGTTGTTTTCTTCAAAAGCCATTGAGTCCACATGCAAAACGTTTCGTAAACGTAATTTTCATTCCAAAAACGAAACATTTTGGAGTACAGTTTGCGAAATATAATATCAACTACCACTACACCGAGAGTCTATGTTTCTCAGTTTCACTTCTCTTTGGCCTGATGATTCGTTTCTGTTTCGCATTCTTAACACAAAAGCGTTTCTTTTGCGTACACTTCTATGCAAGCATGTTTACATTTTCATTACGTTTTTGTTTCGCCTTGCTTGAAGGGTCTGGAAGCACCCGTAGCATCGTTGTTCGTTGCCCGTATGATCAAATGACAAGTGCTAATGAACTTGCACTGATCTTGGATGTGCACATAGAAAAATGAGAACTACCGTACTGTGTTGCTGGCTTTTGGAATGCCGATAGGGCATAGAAAAGCCCTTAACTTGGCTGGTGTTGATTTAATTGTGTTATTTAAATATTTTATTATAGACGGCCCGCCGGATTTAAATAATTATAATTGTGGATGGTTAAAAAACTCGAAAAATTATTGTCACTGCACTGTACTTTATGACATCCAGGTAAATACATATTATGATCTGTGACTCTGCTTTTTATTACACCTCATTAATATTATTATAATTACGTGAGATAAGGGAAAATTGTAAATTGTAAGTGTGTATTTAAAAGCATAAGTTACAGGTAGGTGAAAGTAATGGAAATGTTAGGTACTTAAAGGGAAGCTATTTCTCGTATTGAACATTCTCTATCTTAATTGAAAAGAGGAAACACAACACTGCTTTGATTAATTGGCAAATTCCAATTTGCATGCAATATGCATGGAGAGCATTAACAGCAACAGTCCACAAAGTTTTAAGGCATGGACAAAATATAATACTTCACTGTCTTTTTAGGGTGGTCCATCTTTTTCGAATTCAAAAATTTTGCCCTCCCACCCCTGGAAATGATTGTAATTGACGAAAAAATAATCCCAGTAAAAAGTGAGTGAGAAAAAATTAGGGGTTAGGGGCACGCGTGCCGCCGGACACCTCCTTTTTACAATATATTGGAATAAATGGAATTAATACCACATCTACAGTTTTATATAGATTGTTATTTTATAAATTAAAAATAATGCAGCGTTATTGTTTCATGTACTACAGGGTTTTCCAATAAGAGGTGTTATTTCGATATTCAAAGAAAAATGCCATTTTTTGAGATAAATGATCGGATCTTTATTTCATTATAAAGAGAAAGGTATTCCGTTAATAATGGAAAATAACATCAGCCAAATGACCACTACGACCACGCCTACAGGACCATATCCTTTTCATGAAATTTTCCATAACCAAATCGCAAAGTGGCCGATAGCCTCACGAATTCCATCTTTGAGGTCTTGAATCGACTCCAAAAGCGACATCTACCGAAATAGCGGGCTAATTAAAATAACACCTCTTATTGGAAAACCCTTTATATTAAATGTACAAATAAAGTACTACATTATTCAAAATTTTGCGACATGGTTTCCTTGTTAGCATTTGGAAAACGTGATTTATAATCTTTTACAACTTGCAGCAAACATTGGTTTTGATGTTAATTTTTTGTTAAAATTGGATTATATTCACTGATAAGCTTGATGCCTCGTTCAGATGCATCATTTACAACCTGAAGTTTCTTCACAATATCCAAACACTGTTTGTAAGAAGAATTTTCCCTCCAAGCTACTGGATCAGTCTCTAAAAACCTTTTACTTTCATCGCATATAAAGTCCTCAATTTCCTTGTTTTGAATGACATTAATCTTAGCTATCCGCAGCCGTTTAATGCCGTCTTCATTTGGCTTTATTTTCTTCAAAGCTTTAACCATAGCCCGCTTTGTGACAACCGAAACTTCGCCATCGGAAAAAGAAAGATAAAGCGACATTGACTGGATTTAAATACCACAAATAGTTTACTATTTTATTGCTTGCGGCTTGAGATATCTCTTTGTCAATATTTTCATATTCATTTAGTTCTTTACAAAATTTTAAATCAAGAAATGGTATTTTGTTCGCATATGGCGCTTTAAACCATGATTTTATATACAATTTTACAATAAAAGGGCATATATCTCCAATAACTGCCTTTTCTTTTTGCGATAATTTAAATTGATCTTGAAAAAAAAATATTTTTGACAGTAAATTCAATGATGGCATGCACCTGGACGATAAAAATTTTTGTTAGTGGGCTGTTCTTTGATGAAAAGTTTAGAGAGCAATAAAAATTCTTTATAGCCGTCACGGGGTTGTGGTATTGTTAAACTTAAATCTATGAAATTCGCAATCTCAGCTTTAACCGGGTCTAGAATGTGTTTAATTTTTTCTACCTGCAATCCAGTCTTACTTTATTTTGGTCTATTTTGGGCCAAAATTCTTTAAAACGCTTAAATAAAGGTACGTTTGGACCAGTTGAAGAAGATATTTTTATATCAAACACACTTTTCAAAACAGCTTCAAATATATGGTGTCAACACGGAAGGTGCAAAGTATCTCTTTCTAACATTTGTTGCAAAATTGTGGCCGCCCCATTTAATTAACCCATGTTGGATGCCATAATATAACAACAGAACGCTATTACTATACTTTCCAAATTCTACTCGACAAGCGCGTCGTACACTTCAGCGGCCTGCTCTTTTGCTGTTGAATTCGGCAAAGCGGGAGCTCCAAGCAATTGTTCAATATATCCACTGGTAGCTAAGACAGTAAGCCTATCGACGTTTTCCACATCAGTTAAAGAAGGCAAAAGCTTTCCATCCCAATGGACTACTGGTGCCAAAAGCTTATATTTTTCGGTTGCAGTTTTTAACATTGACGATCTGTCTTCTCGAATTTTTTGTCTATATTGCCGTAATGTGGATCAGCTTATGGACAAAGATGCAGTGTCAAATCCGAATGCTTCGGCTACAGCTGTCAAAATATGAACTCCATATCTGTCACTAATTTTGCAGGAATCAAATGCAGCTACTATTTTTGGAGTGATGATGTTCTTCGTCCCATAGAACCTTTGTTTTTTCCGTTGTGATGGACAAGGCTTTTTTTGCAAGAAATTCAACAGTCTGATTTTCGTTGCTACTGGACTCGTCATTACTAGTTGATGACGAATATGTAATTGTTTGCATTAATCTGGATTGTTCTTGAATACTTCGCTTTAGTCACACGGATACTTTGTTAGATCTATCTACATCCACTTTCTCTGGAGAAGCATGGCGATAATCGACCCGATGGATATAGCCAGGTCGCTTTTTGTTTTCTTTGGTTGAGTAAAAACTGTTTGTTTTCACATCTTTTCAACAAGTCCAAAACGTTTGCAAGCGCTATATCAAACAACTCGTCTAGTCTGTTAACAATTTGATTTTCTTTTTCTTTCGGACAAGTCTTTTTAGCTGACTTTTGTAGTGCCCTGCACTCTACATATGGCTTCTCAAACTTGTCGAGACAATGGTCGTCTCTACGTGTCGGAATACGATACTTATCCCAAAAAATAGACATTTCTTTAATAGTTAATGTAGCACTTTCACGTAAACTAAGCTTCACTTCACGCATGTTAGAAAATAGCACTAGTAATGTTTGCTTAATGGAAGGCAATTTATTGCCAATAATTTGTGGAGTATAGTGTCCAATTAAATAAACGGAATAGTCCTTCCACAAAGATCTCTTAACAGACATAGCTGGATAACTTTTTTGCAAAACCCAATGTTACCAAAGTAAAGTATACTTGCAATTGAAATGAAATTATTTGTTATTCAGCGCATCTAGCAGCCAATTTAGTGGAGGGAGGGTATTACGTCGAGTGATAAATAGGACACAGAATAAGACATACAGTCCCTCCATCCTCCTGCCAAGTATATAAAAATATCAATTGCTTAATTTAAAAGCACCAATACATGCCATCATATTAATGAACAAAAAATATTCCAAGAACAGTAAATATTTATTAGCACAAATGGACTATTAAGTACAAAATAAGCCATTCTGAGAAAGCAGGTAAGCGAGTCTAGGTGATTCTAATATTTTATTTGTGTTGTGCTTTGGGTTAATTACTCTACTATTTGAAATTTTTGACCTACCATTTTTATGGGGTGGGAGGCAAAAATTTGAACAAAACTATTTTACCCCTATAAAGATGGACCACCCTACAGTGTCTTGTGCCAATTGGTGAATTGTTGGAAAAAGCCCAGGAAGCTAAAAATAAATAAAAAATAAAGCGCTACAGATACAGACACCAGAAAATGAATATGCTGCTTGTATCATCAAATCCATACATCTCATCATTTCGGAGAATACGGAACCAACGTTTTAGAAGCAAGGAATATCCAGAGGAAATGACCATTTACTGGACACAGATGAAAATATAGATAATATATTTGAAAGTTTTCCATCCATCTGATGAGTATTTGAGTATATATAATTTTTATTTTTTTGTATAAATTTGTAAATTTTTTTGTTTTAATTAAATATTGTTATGCAGATAATAAAATAATTAAATATTAAATTAAAAATTTTGTTAAAACTTTTTAAATAACATTAATAATTCATTTATTGACTACTTCAAATTTTTTGATTTATTTTGAGGCATCCTGTAAACCAATTTTACCTTTATTTTTAGCAATTAAGGGGTAGTAATGTCAAATTTTATTTGCCAACGTTGCATCATGATAATTTCAACACAACAAAAGTTACAGATCTTTTATAGTCAACAAGTCGTTTTGGCCCTTGGTGCTCTGGTAGAAACCTCAGTTCAAGTAATTGTGCGTCGTCGGTCGGAAATGTAAATATTAAATCGAAAACTTTCATTGCGGTGTTGTAAGTATTGTTCAGTGCGGTCCAGAGTACGATCGTATCCTTCGTATTGCAGTTACCGTACGTGATTTTTTAGGTACAAGTATATTAGTATTGGCAAATACAAATTACTGTCCTCTAAGTTATTAAACAAAGTTATATGTAAACAAATGTAAGAAGACTTTAAATGCTAAGTTCTAATATTCTAATATGTGATTGCAGTATATATATTTACACTTGAAAAAACACTCGAAAGTACAGTTGCTGTCGTCAAAATTACTAAAAAATACAATATAAAAAAAAAACAATTGTTTAATTTATTCCTACAGGCTTAACAAAATTAAAAAGAGATTGGTGTGGCTGATTGATTTGCTGTTGAATTTTTTAATGTACGTACTCTCCCATGTATCCAATTTGTACAGATTTTGTCCTGACTTTGTCAGGCTCAGGTTGTTAATATTGATGTGTTGGTGGTCTCCTGTGACCATATGCAAGGGCACAGCTTGTATTGGTTGAACGGATTTTAGTTGCGAAATATGTTCTTTATATCTTGCTATTACTTTCCTTTTCGTTTGACCCATATATACCTTGCCGCAATCCCCACAATCGAGTAAATGCCGGATTTCTCAGTATTGCCTATTTTGTATTTAGTGCTCTCAAATAGCGTTTTTAATATGTAATTATTGTTGTATATATGATACGTACCTGTTTAGGATGAGAAATGTAATAAGATCTGATCCTGAGCAATTTTGGCGTTTTGTAAATACCAAAAAGGAATCTAATAATTTTCCTCCTGTGTTAGTATTTAATATTAATTCTAGTCATGATCCGTCTGTGATTTGTAATCTCTTTGCTGATTACTTTAGTGAATCATTTTTAACATATGACGCTCAAATAGATTTTGCTTATTTTAATTACTTAACGACGCTTCCTAAAGTTGATATCCCATTCTTCACTATTGATCAGAAAACTGTTGAAGATTCCATGTCTAAGCTGGACTCTGGTTGTTCTGCTGGGCCTGATCGGATACACCCTATTGTCTTAAAGAACTACAGTGGAATGCTTTCTTACCCGTTAACATTTTTGTTTCATTTATCACTGCGGCTTGGTAAATTTCGTAAGTTATGGAAAGAGTCGTTTATTGTCCCAATCTTTAAGTCGGGTAAAAGGGAGCTTGTAACCAACTATCGTCCTATTGTTAAACTGAGATCTTTAGGTTTACCAATTTGGCTGTTGAACTGGTTATCATCCGACCTTAAGGATCGCAAACTTAGGATTCAGTTCCGTTCTGCCCTGTCTGAAGAGATAACGGCTTACTCCGGTGTTCCACAGGGTAGTCACTTAGGGCCCCATCTCTTCATATTACTCATAAATGATGTTTCCTACGTAGTTACCAGATCTGATTTGCTAATATACGCAGATGATCTAAAACTATATAAATCTATCCACTCGCGTTGAGACTGTCTCAATTTGCAGGATGACCTGGACAGACTTGTTGAATGGTGTGAAAAGAGTTCCCTCATTTTAAACTTTGATAAATGTAAGGTAACCATTTTCTCTCGTAAGCGAGTCCCTTCGAATGTTGTCTATGCTATGAATGGGTTATTACTCTCAAAAGTTGATAAAATATGTGACTTGGGGATATTGTTTGACTCGAAACTCACCTTTAACTTTGACATAGATCGAATCGTTAATAGGGCAAACTCAATGTTAGGCTTTGTAAAGCGTTGGGCAAAAGAATTAGATGATATCTACATTACTAAACTCCTTTTTACCACCCTTGTTAGACCCATTTTGGAATATGCCAGTCCTGTCTGGTCTCCCTCTTACAAAAATCACTCCGATCGTATTGAGAGCGTGCAGAGGAGATTCTATCTTTTTGCTCTAAGAGGTTTTGAATGGAGGGATAGACTTCATCTTCCTCCTTATAACGAAAGATTAAATTTAATACACCTTCCTACTCTTGAGACTCGTAGAAAAATTTCTGACATTAGCTTAATATTTCAACTTGTGAAGGGTGACATCGTCATGCTTTTGATGCTTCAGAAAATTAATTTCAATTCACGATCTCCACACATGCGATCTAATGACTTCATTTATTTGTGTTCTCATCGAACCAACTATGGACACTTTGAGCCTATGACTAGAATGTGCTGTACTTTTAATTTGAATTTTCATTCGATAGATTTTAACATTAATAAGACTAGATTAAGACAAATCCTCAATAATTGCTCTGTACTTTAGCTTAATTTAAGTATTGTGTCCTGGGACCGTTGTAGCTAGCATTTAGCAAAATAAATAAATAAATAATTACTAAATGAAAAATAAGAACAAATTTAAAGCTCTACTGGTGAACACTGAAGCTACTGAAGATGGAAGACTAGGTCCGATATGCATGTAGCATAATTCTTCGACTAATATTATAAACTGCATAATAGAACAATAAATGTGGTTTTTATTGTAAAACGTAATTTTCTTTTTTTGCTCTTTAATATGAAAATAGCTCTACGGTCTTCCATGCTATGAAATACATTTCATAGGACTTATTGGCAATGTTTGGCGAAAGTGAAAGCTTTTTGCAGCATCAGCGGCTATCACATAACAAATCAAAAGTATATAATTTTACCCTAGAGCTATTGTAAAACAACATAATTCTTTAGAAGTTGTTATCCCGTTTATGCCAACCCACTAACCACTCGAATATAATCAAGTGCGCAGGTAAATTTATTCGTTTCATTATGTTAGGAATTGTAAACCGCACGGCTTAATGATTATTTCGCATACAAATTTGTTTACAGATAGCTGTGCCTCTGGCTTTTTGCAGTTTTAATAAATGCTGTGCGTTTGAATATCTGCAATGTGTTTGCTTTAACTTGAACGAAGTTCGAAAGGTAATTAAAGCAATAAATTAGGATTAACTCGCCTTCAAATAAAAAGGCGAAATTTAATATGCTCGAAAGAAAATCAAAGGTTTTTTTTCACATGCATAATGTATATAGTATGGATTATGAGAGTGGAAAAAAATTTCTAAATGTAGAATAGTATTTTCAAATGTACAAGTAGCTATAAAACTTATGTTGAAAAGCGATATTTTTACATAAAAATTTCGGTAACAAAAAAAAAAAAAATAATAATACATTGCTCAATATAGCATTTTAATTGAAAATTAATTATTATGATTAGTATTTTATTTGGAAAAGAAGAACGAAGCATTAAAAATATGGAATAACAAATAAAAAGTTAGAATTGGTCTAAGACCAAATCTTATGATACCCTCTAGATGAATGCCCGTATGTAATTTCATATGGTAACCCATCTGTGCAAGTTTGATTTTTGAAGCGGCTTTTCGTATATATTTCTAGAACGGTTCATCGGAAAGGAAAAATGATTATAATCAATTTCATGGGATTTCATATTCTGAAAAACCTTTTAGTAAACTCCTAGGACTTACCGTTTTTACAGTAAACCTAAATTTTTATATGGCAATACCAAGAAGGTGTTGCGCGACTTTATTCCAGTTTTGAAACTTTACTTACTATTGCTATGAACGGCACGGCGTCACAAAATTTCAGCCCTCTACCTCGACATGGTCTTAGCAGTGTTCAAATATATAGTGAAAAACGAAATTTTTGTATGGCAGCCCAACGAAGGAGTTTTCCGATTCGTCCCATTTTCGAATTGAAATTTTTATTATTTTTAAAAAATCTTTGTACAAAATTTCAGCTCTCCAGACGCGTTGTCAGGCGCTGTCCAAATATATATATAGTAAAGAACAACATCTTTGTATGGCAGTCCTACGAAGGAGTTGCCCGATTCGGTCTATTTTCGAACTTAAATTTTTTTTTTAAATTTGTTTAAAATTCCCGTGTGCAAAATTTCAGCCCTTGAAGTTATTAATTTTTTATATTATGCGTGGGTGTCCAATCCATTTTGCTCTACCATCATTTTTTCTATGTGCTACAAACGGCATGACAAACTTAATATACCCTATGATTTCATCTAGGGTATAAAACTGAAAATTTTGTATGGCCATATATATGGGGTAGGTTTTAGGGGCTCAAACCCCCCGCCACCACATTGTTGTAGCCTATACTTTTGTTATAGCCCAATATACGGAAGATTCTTCCAGCAGCCAAGAGCGCATTTTAGTGAAAGAATTAGCAATTGCTAAACAGTAACCTCGCATGGTATTGTTCTGCAACTGTCGATTATGGTAACAATTAGCCTCGCATGGTAATTATCATGTAAGGCCATATCTTACTACTAAGCGACTGAGGTGGTGCAATCGGTAGAGCAAACAACAAGGTTGTTGTCGTTTGTTTACATATCTGCGTTGTGAGCCTGGTCTGGCAAGTGCCGTTCACTATAGATTCATAGTGGTGTCAAGTTTACGTTCGTTTCGGAATATTTAAAGAATTGTTAAGATAGGTCAAGCTTTTTCCGTAATAAAGATTGGTGTACGTTTAAAGTAATTTGAGTATTGTTTCCACTTAAAGAAAGTTAACCGTGGTTAATTGACTGGTTGATCATTTATTGAAAAAGTTATGATTAATCGTTCGGGTTCCGTTATTTGATTGCTTTTGAGACACTACACTTTTGTTAATCCGATAAGTCAAATGTTTACCCACAATTGGTTTTGTCATTTTATATCTTTCTTTAGGTAAAGCAACTATAAGAATAACGTATGCAAATTAGAAAAAAAAACAGTATGCATATACATTTATATAACACACCAGTAGATGGTAACTTGCTTTGATACACTGTATCTAAATCGCAGTGGTATTTTTATTTACATTATGATGGCTTGCATTTTTTCCATATATTAAGCGGGAGATAGTACATCATATACGGAAATGTATTTATGAGTGACGAAAGAAGCAAACGCCTTCCGCATTTTTTTCAGACCTCGTTTTTTCAAAGGATCCGTGTCCGGAAAACCTTATTCCCATAAAAAGTTCTCAAGCATACAAAGTTTTTATGGGTTTGTGGAACTAAAATATTGTTACTGACAAACACTAATCTGTCAATTTTGACTACTTGCAACACGTTTTACAATAATTTTTTATTATTTTTTTTTAAATTATCTTTCAAAATGAAAAATAATTTGTAATTACATATCGTGAAATTGAAACTTTTTATATAATTTTTTATGGAAAGGATTACAATTATTTCGGACTAGACTTCGACTAGAAACAGGAAGCAGAGCATCCACAGATTTGTTGCACTGGTCTTTTTCGAAACTTATTTCAGATGATTTGGAAATAGATATTTCATTTTGACAATTTGACTGTTTGACAGTGCGATTTTTGCCATAAAAACTATTGAGACGTGTATGTGTGAGGTATTGCAGTGATTGTTTTGGTAGCATATCAATAACCTATCTGCTCCACAATATCTGGAGAAAATTCATGCCATCATAATGTAAATCCTCCTTTAGTCTGATTTGTTTTTCATCGTGAAAACAACAACTTTTGTTCTAACTAATTATAATACGGTAACTATATTTTTTAAATTTTAGTTTTAAAATGAGCGGCTTTAATGAGTTCTGCCTTGAAGAAGCCTTAATAGTAGAAATTAAAAATAGAAAGTGCCTTTACGATAAAAGAAGTACAAATTATAGAAATACGCTAATAAAAGCCAAACAGTGGAAAGAAATCGGTGAGAAGTTAGGAGTATCCGGTATATCCGAATTTGTTATATTGTGAGTAGTGTAACTTAATTAACATAATTAAATCTTTAGGTGAGGTGTGTCAGAAAAAGTGGAAGGTGCTCAGGGATCGGTATACAAGGGAGCTTAAAAAGAAAAACTTGCCGTCAGGAAGTGGGGCCAGTATACCTACATATAGAATGGGAGCTAATGGAAAATTTACGTTTTCTATCTGACGTGCCTACAAGTTGCAAGTAATTATTAATATTTAATATTTTTACTCTTAAATGTATTTCTGAAATATTTCAGATCTCGAGGAAACACCGAATTCACAAGCAGCACAATTAGCGAAAGTACCGATATTTTTTCTGATGAGACCCAAGACACCGCAAGTAGCGAACAGGTTGAAGTTGAAGAGCTGGGTTCACCTACAATAATGAAAAGAAAATGCGAAAAACAGGACAATATTGAAAAAAAATTTTGATCAAATATTAGTGCGAGGCTGACATAATGGACATAGGAGTTAATGAACTTTTCAGTCGAACCATCGCAAAACTTCTGGACGATTTACCAGCAGAAGTTCAAGAAGACGTAAGATTATATATTCTTACGTATCTGACTAATTTGAAGAAAAAAGTGCGTCTTCAGGAAAAGGAAGAGACAGTTCCTATAATAATTAATTAATCCGGTTGAAATTAATGTTTTATGTGCCCAAGTTTTTTTGTTTTTGAATCTGTTGAAGTTTTTTATTTTGTTATAGTGGACATTTTTGGTTAGGTGTATTGAATTGGTACTGAGGTTTGAATATGTATATTTTTGTGACTGTGTTAAATAAATGGAATTCTTTGTTTGAATATATATATTTTCAATAAATGTAATTAATACTATATATTATTATACTGAAAGGAAACAGATCCTTCATTCAGAAAATAATGTGCGAGAACCTCTCTTAAATTATATGCATCCTGACTGCGCCGATTTAACTTCGTTTCTTCATGCCCCGGGCTCCCACTCGTGTTGTGAATTTTCCCAATCTGCATATCCTTCTGGACAATATTGATTGGCAACTTCTTGTGACGGACTCTGGTTCATTTTAATGAAATTATGTAGAGATAAACAGGCTAAAACAATTTTTTGTGCATTTGTAGGACTGCAATGTAAGGTGGTTCGAAGTATCCTCCAGCGAGCAACGAGAATACTAAAAGCATTTTCAATAGTTCTTCGTGCTCGGGACAATCTGTAATTGAATATTGATCGATTTGCGTTTAAATTTTTTCCTGGATATGGGCGCATTAGGTTTCTTTTAAGCGTCTGCCACAAAAAAATAAGGAAACATTTTGTTTGTTTTGGGCAAATGACTGTCTTGAGGAATTGGTAGTTGACCATCCAAAAACTGGGATCCGAATTTACATTTTCTGAGGACACATAAGAAAAAAAAATTTATTTAAGGAAACATGATTTTGTTAATAATGTATTTTAATTAACTCCATCACTTTGACTTCCCATGCTACCCACAACAATATGCGAAAAACAGTAATTAGCATCACAAGCTGCCATAAGAAAGCCGCTAAAAGTCTTTTTATAATTAAAATAGTACTGCGATCCTCTTTTTGGTGGACATATTACATTAATATGCTTGCCATCCAGGGCTCCTATGCAATGGGGCATATTCGGACAAAGTTTCTTAAAATAAGCTTATAATCGTCATGGGTGGGGTTACTGACATAGAAAGGCCCAAGAACTTTCCAAATTTGTTCACGTGTTTCAAAAACTATCGCTCGTACAGTTCTTTTGCCCATTTTAAAGCTCCAGGCTAAATACTGGATTGATACGCCTTGGGAAAGGTATCTAGATTGAATTGAGTTTAAAATTTTTTTTAAATATAAATATATTACATATTTATTTACGTTAAAGTTAATGCTAATCGACATTCGTAGGAAATTGGTGGCCTAAGTGAATGTTTTGAGACGTACTCTTTCATCAGGTTCACGAATAGGTCAAATATAGTTCTTGATATTCTGGTGTTTTTAAAGCATTCTTCTGGGTCAACCTCCTTCATTTGTAAATATGTCGCAGCAAAATATCCTTTACAGTCTCATGATAAATTGATTTCCCTTATCCAACACTTTCGTCTTTGTTTTCTCTTCCCATGCAGTTTTATATCATTTTTATATAATTTATATAACGCATAAAGCATGCGTACACGACGCAGTCGATTAAGGGAATTTTATTTAATTTATTATCGTTTCCACTATGAATTCGAATCTTATTATAATTTTAACCACCGAATACTTTTATTTTGTTTTTGCACCTCTAATAGCTGATGAACACTGATGACCGTTACATTGTGTTTACATTTTTCGTGATGAACGTATTTTGACAATTGTCAGCACTGATGAACTCTGATGACCTTCACATTGTGTTTAAGCCTAAAGCCTTGATCTTACACATATTCTAGCTTTTGTATACTTGTTTCTTTTTTATTAATTTTTTAAATTGCTTTCTTGGCCCCGTCAATAAAGTCGTTACTCCAAATGTTAAAATTAAATTGAATACTTTCGCACTTCACAGGAAGAAGGAAAAAATAAATTTAATTCTGCATTTTTTTCTTTTTTATAAAAAGTGGACCTTCATATTTTTTTATTGGAATGTAAATAATATGTAATAATAAAAGGGTTAAACAAAATGTTTTCAAACATAACTTTATAAATTCCGGAATATACTGCACAGTACACACCCACGGAACATTGATTGAGAATTACCATAAATCCAATTATCTCAATATAACACTTATAGATGAATAGAATTTCAAATTCAATTGGGATGTCATCACAAATTATATGCGTAATAAATTAATATACCAAATTTATTTAAAATTCCGATTATTGAGTTCACGTTAATTCTTTGTTATTCTTTCGTGCCTGGAGGGTATTAGCCTACTAGTTTAAATCCGTCCCATTCGTGATCGATATATACGGTCTTGATGGCAACTCTACGAAGAAGTTATCCGATTTGTCCCCTTTTCAACCGTTAATTTACTTTTCTTTTAAAGCCGGTGTGCAAAAATTTCAGCTCTCTAAATACACGCGTTCTCGAGTTATCATCCGGATGGACAGACGGACGCATGGACAGACGGGCATGGAAAACTCAAAATAACTTTTAATCCAGTTCATATCGTCCTAGCAGCATTATTTCTATTTGTTACAAACGGAATAACAAACTTAGTACATTCTATGATTTCATCTAGGATAAAAAGGAGTTTATCAGAAATTGATAGTGGCCAAATTTAAGCAAGAGAAGAAAGCTTTAGCAGTGTTCAGGTAGAGCTAAAAAATGTTGAGATTTTAATTTCATGAAAGGAAACATCACTTCATATAAAAGACCTCGCAATTGTTTTTTGGAAGAAGTTTAATAATTTTTATTTCATTTAAACCCTTAATGTGTTTTGAGGAAGCTTTAAAATGGAGAAAATGGAGTTAGTTTTTAAATATGTACATATGTAATCCAGAAAAATAGAAAATAAATTTATGTGATGAGCTGGGTTGTGAGATTATATACAGTGTGTTCGGTAAATCCCTCTTCCTCAAATTTACGTTTTAAAATTTTTCGTTTTTTGAAGGAAGTGTAGTGATTTAAATGCTCGTAAGTCTCGAGGATATTGCAGGATTAAACTTGAGCACTGATTATAAAAACAGCTTTTCATCCCCTTTAGTGACATCCAACATGTTATGGTATATGGTCAAATGCTTCAGTTATCGCATTAAAATTGAATTCTTGAAGAAAACTTTCATGGAAATTTGCTGTGTTATCCTTGATTATGTATAATTTTAACACTAAGGACATAACTTTCAACCGTTCAAAGTTATCAATATTTTTATGTTATGCGAAAAGTGAAAAAGAACAAAACTTATTGCGCTGCGGCAATTAAAACGTTTATTTTCACTTTTCGCATCCTTCGAATTATTTTTGTGTGGAATGGCACACAGACTTTAAGCATTTGTATCTTAAAAACGAAGCCGAACAGCATCGCAATTTTTTGGACATACATATATAGATAACGTTGCTAGCTTCAAAATAAAAAAAAAACTAGGAAGTATTAGAGGTCCTCAGTAGTACATAATACTACTTTTTTGAAAACGATAATACTTATAAAAAAAAAATAGTTCGCTACTCCGTATCCTTTTACGAAAAATACAAAAAGCATTAAGTTTCATTTGGCATTTGAATCAGAAAAGTTGGTTGTTTCGTTTTCGAGATATGATTTTTCATTCATTGTAAAATCATGAAATTTCTAACGCACCTTGCAGGTGGGTGGGGAAAAAAACACGGATGTGTAATTTTCGTATTTCATACAAATTGTCAAAGTTTCATTCAAATCGGGTCCAAAACATGTAGCATTTTATCTTTTCGTGTGGAATGGCTGTATATATTATATGTGCGTATATAACTTTATTATACCAGATAGCAGTGGCGGATCCAGGATTCGTGTGGGGGGGGGGGGGCTAACTATAGTTTAAGAACGGGATAAACTAGAAACATGTCAAAAATTCGGAGACACTCGCCACCACTCGCAGACATCAAATACACAAAATATATCATTTTAAAAATACAGTTCCAACAGATAAACGAGGGGCTACCAATCGCAAAGAAGCGAGTTGTTCAACGCTAAACTTTTGCCACTTCGAAAGGTCAAACGAGGTGTTAAATTATTTATTTTGTTTTGGTTTGTAAATGGCGGTTTAGTAAGTAAAAATAAGGAAATATATTTTGGTCGAATTCATGAATTCATCATAAGTTATAACATTGCAAAATATAAGAATTAAAGCGCTACGTATATACATTACGTCTATTTAAAATAGCAGTCACAGAACAGATGCAATACATACCTTGTACGAATATAACTTCATGGAAACGTCACACTTAAACTTTTGCAGATTGTATGCCAGAGGAAAGACAGAAGATGGTAGACTGTTCCACATTCGGACAGTTCATGATATAAAAGCATCGCAGAATTTTACCGTGCAGCCGAAAATAATTTAAATGGTAAATGGATCTGTGCCATTTGCTGCGCGAGTACTGGGTGCAGGAGTAATTCTACAAGGGATCAGATTAGATATTTCATCAGAACATTACCCATACATGTAGCTATAAAGGAGCGAAAGCCATCCAACATTGCGGCGGTGCTCGAGTCAGTCGATATGACAACTTATCTTATTGACAAATCAACAATGAGCTTGAAGGCTCTCTTTTGTACAATATCCAATGAAGCTAAGGCTGTGCGACCGGCTCCGGTCCAGATATGGGGATTGTATTCCATTCTAGGTCTGACTTACACCATTTCAGAAATCAAAAACATTTAGATGCTGCTTGGGCAACAGAGAAACAATGATCTGTCCAGCTTAACGTACTGGAAATGTTAATTACAAGAATGCATAAAGGCGGTGTATCGTAAATTAGTGCTCCATCAAAAGAAACGGAAGTGAAAAGATTATGAATTATGATCTTCTTTGAAAGTGATGAGACAGCTTTGGGGCTTAGATGTAAATTTTGAATTCGAAGCGATTTGCTTTGCCCCAAGGTCTTTATTAAATGATTTAATAATTCAGTCTAGTTTAACACATCTGGCATTCCCTCTGGAGTCTGGTAGATTATCAAAGGAGTAAGGGTACTATCATCGCCAAAACCATGGGTGCGATTGAAAGTAAGGGAAAGCATATCATTAATCAAAATTAGGAAGAGAAACGTAGAGATTACAGAGCCTTTGGGCACACCGGCATTTATAGGGTGAAGCTCTGATAAAAGCCATCTAGCACAACCCGTTTTTGGCGAACAGAGTAAAATCTTTCAATCCATAATAGAAAAGTAGGGGAGAGACCAAGTACTTCCAGTTTTAAAAGAAACTCTATCAAAGGCCTTTGAAATATGTAGATCTACGATTTTGGACTCACAAGAATTGTGAAGGTCACGATTCCACCGTTCCGTAAGAAAAGTCAGCAAGTTCCAGATGAGCCTCTAGTACGGAAGCCAAATTGGCGATGAGTTTATTGATTTCTAGATACTTCATTATGTTGGAGTTAATAATAGATTCAAAAATTTTTGAAAGAGTCAAAGTGATTGCAGTTGGTCGATAATTTGAGGTATCACTACCCTCTCCTTTCTGCATGTAGACTTGTTTCAGTTCTGGACATTGGCTTTTATTTATTTTTCCCATGCGGGAATAGAGTTCACAATTTTTAGAATCGGTCAAATATAGAGAATAGAAGAATTTAAAAAAATTTTAATTTTAACGATTCTAAATTAAAAAGACGAAAAAATAACCGCCTCGTCCGGAGATTGAAACCGGGACCACCCGCTTTCCTGGCGAGTGTTCTTACCTCTTAGCTAATGTGTCTGTAATTCTGCGGGTTCTTCTGTTAAATTTTCCTTTGATGTATTATCTCCATTTCCTGATTTAGGCTATGAGCTAGTATTATCTGTGTCTTATACTTATTTATTATTTCTTCCTTTATTCCCATGTGATCTAATAACTATATTTTACTGAATGTATGGTATCAGACAGGTCCATATTGATTTCACTACTGTTGTTTACATTTATATGTTGGCTGTTTTCAATAATGCTCAGAAAATCTGCCACTTTATTCTCCTTACCTTGACGGTACATATTCTATTTCGAGCTTGTATTCTTGTAACTTTGGAGTCTTGGTGTTTTGATTTCTCGCTAAAGAGTTCTTGTACTTTGAGTTCAGATATTTTATATGAACATGATAGGTGAACTATTAAAAATAATGTCTGAAATAATTCAGCGAATATACTATGTCGAGACATTTTATATCTGTAGCGCTGTAATTTTTCTCGGGATTATTTAGCATCCTTGAGACATATCATATTAGATGACCGTCTTGCGAAAGAACGGCTTCAACAGCATAATCACGAGCACCACTCGTAATTACAAGCTCTTTTACATAGTTCGGGAATTTCGGAATGGGATGGTAATGAGTAGCTTTAATTTCTCAAATGCTTCTTCATTCTGAGGATCTTTCATATTATTCTTGACATTTTCTTCAAACTTTTATATCTACTGTATATCTACTTTTCCTAATAATACCTTATACTTTGATTTCCTTCATTTGTTTTCTAACTTCCTCTTTCTGTTTTGATATCCATTTATATAATTTTGAATTTATCTGTTCCTTTGTTGCGTTTTTCATCTGATGTACTATACTGTTGTATTGGTTAATTTATCACCTTTCTTGTACGATTTTTATTTCTAAAATAATTTTGCTATTTCTAACTTCTCTTCGTTATTTAGATTTCCAAATCTATATTCCCAGAGGACATTTACATCTTCTTGGATAGCTTTATCCACAAATGGTAGTATCACATAATGGTTTAAAAGAATTTCTCTGCTTTGCATATCGATTCTTTTGACACTATTTTTAAATACAGGTTTTACACATTAAGTTCACGCTTTTGCAATTTGAATTCATCCTTTTGCAAATTAAATTCACTTTACTGCAAATGGAATTTCCACTTTTGTAAATAAAATTCACTTTATTGCAAATGAAATTTCCACTTTTGCAAATAAAATTCACCCTCTTGCGAATCAAGTTCTTTTACATATATATTACATTAAAAAAAGCACTAATAATAATTACATATTAAGAAATCAAAAATTTTTATTATAATTCATAATTACATATGGAGATGAACGTATATATGAAAACAAAATAATTCAATAATGTAGTATAACATGATCTATAACGGTTCTCCTGCTGCAGCAGTTGGTACCTTAACATACATATTGTCACGAGCGTATCGTTAGTTCGTTATTTAAAACACAATATTTTGGATATAATTAAAACGTTCATTCTTTATTTAACTTTACTGTTTACTCTCACAAATTCACAAACAATTATCAAATCAACTCTTTATAGTTATCGCTAGTACTGTTCTTCTTATTATCGTAATCCAAATAGTTTACTTCGTTCACTTCACTGTCTGAAATAAGACTCGGCCTCCTGGATGTGAGTAGCACCGTATTTATACTCTACAAATTATCCTAGAACCTTCATGAATATTCCGTTCTCCGAACCCAAAGTTTACTAAGATGTCCCTAGCCTAAAGTTGTTTCCATTTCCAATAGATGCCGCTTATATCCCTTTGTGGCGCGTAATAATATTCACGTAATAATTATAAGAATGCTGACGTAATCGTTCGAACAGAGTTATTAATTACCTCTACCAAATTTTCACGATTTAAAGGATCAGCTTACAAATTTCTTGCATTAAACTTGATTTTTGAAAATACTTCTTCAATGGGGTTAAACAATGGAGAATATGGTGGGAGAAAAAGTAGAGTATGCCTTGCTGACGAACAAGATCGCGCACTTGCTGCGTCTTGTGGATACTTGTGTTGTCCAAAATCAGCCAAATTCCGTTCAGATTATCGTCTTCCAATTTCTGAAATAACTCCTTAAGAAAGTTGCAGAAAATATTTGAGTTGACTCTAGACTGTTGAATTACTTCATGGCATTGTTATGTACGTAAATTATACCCTGAAAAAGTATAGAAAGGGGATGATTTTACAGGCATACATACATGATTGAACATGATTAGCTTACCTTCAAAAACATTTGAAGAAAGCAAATCAGTTCCTAAAATTCACATAGAAAACCCTAAAATTTGAAAAATATTAAAAAATTGAATAAGTTCTTCAAATTCAATTCAATAAAAAATTCCAAATTATAAATTTTCACGTAAGCTAACCATGCCTAAAACATGGTTAGCTTATCTATTTAATCAGTGAAGAAAATTGCGTCAGCAATTTTCTTCACATTCCATAAATTAAAATAAAATTATTCCCATGGCAAATTTTGCCTTCAGCAAAATTTGCCAGTAGAAATATTTACTTTAAAAAAAAATAAAGCAAAAGACAAATCGTACCTTCAGTACGATTTGTCGTGAAAATTTCAATATCTATGTACGAACGTACATACATATCACAAAAAAGCTTTCGCGACAAGAAGAGCGCGCCGCGAAAGTACATTGTATGTATACGCGCGCGGCATCGTGACGGTGGCTGATGTTTATAAAAGCATCAAATTTCAAGCCTCCGTCCAACGAAAAATATTCTGGACTTGTTTAATCAAGTCCAGAATAAATGAAAATTTTCTCAGGGTGAAAATGCAACTATGCATTTTTTACCCTGAACGAAGGCTCTTGATCGCGACAAAAGTGATCAAGAGCCGAGTTTGATTTTTAACTTGAATAACGGCGGTTCGGGAGTTGGTTTTAAAATCTCTTGGCGGTAGGATTTGATAGAAAAAGAGTTGCTTTTCACGCGGCGGTTAAGCAGAAAAACTTGTGATTAGAAAAGAGTCGGATTTTAGACTAAAAAACGGCGGGTCGTGAAAAAAGATCGGAGTTGAATTTTTTCAAAATCTTCTACGACCGGGGTGGTTAAGAAAAAACGGTGGTTTGCGGTCGAGTGTAAAAAAGTAACGAAATATAAATAAATTGTTGTAAAGAGTGTAAAAAAGTAACGAAATATAAATAAATTGTTGTAAAAAGTGTAAAAAAGTAACGAAATATAAATCAATTGTTGTAACGAAAAATAAATCAATTGTTGTAACGAAAAATAAATCAATTGTTGTAACGAAAAATAAGTCCATTGTAGTAACGAAAAATAAATCAATTGTTGTAAAAAGTAAAATAAATCAATTGTTGTAAAAAAGAAAACTGAATCAAGTTTGTAAGGAAAGATACATCGAGTTTGTTAAAAAAAAAAGAATTAAAATAAATTAAAACAAAATTTATTAAAAGAAACGTGTTTTGGATAAAGCCACAGCCAGAGTCACACGAAGGTACGTAACAGCATACTATTCCCCGTATATTAATTGCCGCAATTAAAGAAACATTTCGTCCTCTAATCGTTGGCACGGTCACGCGAGACGGTGTGTTAACTCTTGACCGTGTTTTTGTCCGTCGAAGATGACAATTGAGCCCGGACTTATCAACAAATATATTTTTTCCCCTCTTTGGGAGCATTGCAAGAAAATTGTACTACATACCTTTTGCGCTCCTCAATTGTTCTATGGGAATTACGACGATCAACTTCTATTGCCACACATTTTAATATTATCCGCAACCGTTTCAATCCATTGCTAATACTAATGGAACTAATGCTTAATTGTGTATGTTCAGATTCTAAAATTATTTGTAACGGAGTTTCGGTGGGATTGGTGCCGATAGCTCGTCGCACCAGGGTTTCTTAGAAATGAAACTCCTTCAGTTAGTTACAATACACTAAAAATAATTCTTTATTCATTGAAATAGCCTAACATTTACACAGCTAATTTAATCTAATTCTATTTATAGCCTATACTGGAAACTAGGTAATGGTAAGGGGAACTTCACGCAGCTTACCACTATGATAACAACTTAATACTAAAGGGCCTAACTCTTACGAGATCGATAGACTACGCTAGATCTATTTATTAGTTTTACATATGTAGAGACTGTGTATTGGTAAGGGGAAACTTCATACGGCTTATCACTATGAGAACAACTCTGGACTTAATACTAAAGAGCTTAGCTTTCATAAAAGCAATATATTACCCTAGATCTATTTATCGGCTACGTATAGAGACTATATAGTGATAATGGGAACTTCACACGGCTTACCACTATGATGACCTGAGAGGGAGACAAGGTGACGCACCAAAAAGAAAATATCTGCGGAGGCGGGATATTTCACACAGACCTCGCTACTTTAGGAGGGGTATGGGGATTTCTCACTCGGCATACACGGAAACTGTTCAGGCGGGATATTTCGAACGAACCGTAACACAACCGATCAGGAAGGATGGAGCGGGGATTGCTCACACAGCGTACCAAGGAAATGTTAAGGCGGGGTAGCACACGCTGAACTTTAACACGAGGGATTCGGATGGATGGTACGGGGATTTCCCACACGGCGTACCAAGGAAATATTAAGGCGGGATATTACACGCTAACCTTAACACGACGGATTTGGACGGATGCTACGGGGATTTCTCACACGGCGTACCAAGGACATGTTAAGGCGGGATAGCACACGCTAACCTTAACACGTTCGGACGGATGGTACGGGGATTTCTCATACGGCGCGGCGTACCAAGGAAATGTTCGGGCGGGATAGTACACGCTACCCTTAACACGACGGATTTGGACGGATGGTACGGGGTTTTTCACACGGCGTACCACGGATATGTTAAGCTGGGATATTACACGCTAACCTTAACATGTTCAGACGAATGGTACGGGGATTTCTCACACGGCGTACCAAGGAAATGTTAGGGTGGGATAGTACACGCTAATCTTAACACGACGGATTCGGAGGGATGGGGGGATGTCCTAGGTTAATTAAAGTTCAGATTCTTCAGATTTACATATTGTCTAGTATTAATAGCATAAACGTGGTTGAACTTGATCCTCATTATTATTGTTTTGTGTTATTCTTCTTGCACCCTTGCTGAACTGCATCACATCTGAAAAGGGGAAAAGGTTTCAAAATATTCATTTTAATTAATATTCTAATGAGCCTCAATATTTGTAGTACAATTACCAAATGTTTCCCATGCCGAGATTGTTGGTCTGCTCTGAAACCGTTGAGAGTTGCATCATCAACTTCAATGCAGATTCATTGTATACTTAACTCGTCTACAAATCTGAACGGGCAGTACCGCTATCACCAAATCACCGGCTCTTATCTCGCTAGCCTTTGCATTCACTGCATCACGTCATAGTCATCCAGTTTGGGTATCATAACAATTGGTCTTAGACTACTTCTAGCTTTTTTACTTATCCTTTACTTTATCCTGAGAGTTCTGCAAATATGTATAGTGTACCATGGATATTTTCTATATACTTTCAAACAAATTTCTTCTTCTTTGCACATTTCAAGTTAATTCAATTCGCAATCTCCTGTGCTCTGCAGTGCACTGCACGGAACCAAAACAACATTGTATCTCCATAAGAGTAAGAATATTCTGCAAATTACAGGAACTGTGTTGTATCATGGGAAAGACATTTTCTTTCTATGATTTTTAAAATATAATCCCAGAATTAGGCGCCATTTCTTCTAATCTGAAAAATGTCTAACTGTCTTATCAGCTACGACATATGCTGGAGGTTTGTAACATGTGGCGTAATAGAAAAACATGCTCCAGAAAACGAATACGGTCTCAGAAAAGAAAAGCGAGGAAATAAGAAAACTTTTAAAAAAAAATTTTCGAACTGCCTGAAGATGCAAAACGATTTTATTCCGATAACTTAGATGGATGTGATATGGAGGAGCAGGAAAACAATCCTGTTACAGATACATTCAGTGAGGAAAAGTTTTTTCAGTGGAGTTAAGTTTTGAGAAAACTTTTGAAGTAATTTTTTGAGAACACTTTTGAAATTATGAAGTACTGGGAAATTTTTAAAGTATTTTTTATAGCGTTTTGAAAAACTGCTTAATTTTGTTATTACTTCTTGGAGCTTTCCATAAATGCAAGACTTTTTCTATATATGCTCTAAGATCCACATAATTTTTATATATTTTTCTTTGTTATTTAAAAAAATCCTTTCCCTCAAAAACTCATTTTTTATTTTACGGCGTTTTGGAAAACGGTCCTCAATTTTAACCCATTGCCACTGATAAGTCATTGTACATGTGCGCTACAAAAAATGATTTATTTCTTATAGCTCCTTATTTACTTTGTTATAATTTAAATTTTATTTAGTTTTTCTTACTCTTGTCTGAAAAATCAGGTGAATTGAAACTTTTTTTGAAGAAATTATTTCTCTTATTTTTACATCAATCATAATTATGTGATTTCGCTACTGAGTTCTATACAACAAATCATAACAAATCAACAACGAAAAGCAAATAATGACATTCAAAGGAAGTTAAAATTTGAGAAAGGTGTACAGAGGTATGAGTTATATGCACAATCTTCCAAATCACCGAGTAGGTCTTGTATATGAGTTGCGTTCGCTGTGTATTTTAGATGACCAGCCTCCGGCAGTATCAGCTTTCCAGAAAACAATCGAATGCTTCGAGAAAAGCTATGTATAGGTACTTTCTCTTTGTCGTTGGATCATCGAAATATGCATTAAAGATTACAAAATCAATAGCAGCGATAATAAAGGTAATTTTTATTAGAACTACGCCGCACATGATTGAATAGTTTGAAATACCGGGAGGTTTACTTTATGGATTTGAGTTTGAATACTTTGATAGATGGCCATTTGGTTAACGAAATTCTAACTAGAATAAATTAACTAATAAATAACACAGAGGAGAATCTCTTAGCTCAGTATGTCATTGAAAGTAGCATTAATCAAAGAAGAAACCGTTTTGTGATAATTGCAAAAGCACTAAAGCGTGAAAACTTTCTTGGATTGACCAAACAAGAATTAATTATTTTCGCTCTAAGGATATTCCAAACAATAAAAGCCCTCAGCTACTATGCGCAGTACGAGAAAATTGTTGGCATATACACAATTAAATTATATAGGAAACGTGGAAGAAATATTCAATATCAGATTAAATGTGTTATGCCCAAGGTATATGGTTGCATCGTGCTAAAAAAAACCGACATGAAAATGTTATGTAAATATTTATATAGAAGTTATAAATGAAGGCTTTGAATCTATAATTTGGAAACATACCTAGTATAGAATACAAATATGATAGGATATGTAACAACTTTTGGAAATTAATTAATAAATCGAATTTACTCAAACACTGACTTATTTTCAACACAAGTCAAAAGCTCGACCGTAGAATAATCTAGCGCCTGAGTCTCAACAAGATCTAACTTACTCTGTCTATGAAACTTCAAGAAGAAGGTTCACTTAACAATATCGGGAACGATTTTGTATGTCGCATGTAGACTAACAGCACTTATTTAAACTTAAACAGGCCAGTTAACAAATTCATAATGTCAATTCTCATAATACTCCTGAAACAGTCGTATAACAAAACATCCTTATAACAAAATTTATACTAATAGGAAACTTAACAAAAATCATGTTATCAGAATTATACTTTGGAAATAAATATTTGGCAAATTATGAACAAATTCCCATTTAACAAAACTGGCATTTTCTGTAATTTTACTGCAGTGCAAATACCGTATTTTTTTTTTAGTAAGAAATTAGAGAATATTAATGCACATAAATTAATTTGTAATTCATTATAAATGCAACAATTGCATAAGGTTTTAGGGGGTATAGTACAGTTGACCGAAGCTCATTTCGCAAAAAGGTTTTTTTTTTGCATTTGAATAGAGAAAGAAATATGTGGTTGGTTGCCTTTTGTGGGAATGGGTGAACTTAGATTCATAATAATGATTTTTTCCTACATCCAGCCACACTATTTTCAGAAAAATCAAAATTTTGAGTAAAAGTGGCTCACGCGTCGCCAAATAAAGATAATTTCAGAGGCACACGAGAACTGTTTTATGCAGGTAGAGCCATTAACCAAAAATTTAAAATCTGCTTTTATCTGGGTTTGGATAACAAGCCATTTCGTTTCTGTGAATTGTTTTCATGTGGCTTTACGTGGTTTATACCATTAAGCGCGGGGTGCCATTAAACGGGCTTATTTTAGTGGAAATATTTGCTAGAAAAGGTGATGGGTTTTAAAATTATGTGACTTGAAACAGTTTGTGAACTTATCCGAAGTTCTTTTATCTGGGCTCGACTGTATTTTATTATTTGTTGGTGTTTTACTGACAAGTAAATTATATATATATTATTTTTAATTATACGACAATTAAAAAAAATTATAAAAGTATTCTCTAATTAATATAATTGACATATACAAAAAAAAACTGCGTTCGCAAAGCACAGTTCAAAGAAATTTGTCAATTCCAATAATTACTGACATTCGAATGAACTGTGGTTGCAAACGAGAATTTATTTTATGTATACTGAAAAATAAAATATCTGGTGAAATAAAAAGAATTCATCGCTCAGGTATTAACTTAAATTTATTGCAAGAATTATTGTTAATTGAAAAAAATGCTAATACAACAAAATTTTACTTTTACAGTTCACTTAATTCATTCAATTTTATTTCTGTAAATTTAAATTCAAATTAAATTGCACTAGTTAGTTTCTAGAATTCAGTTTCATTTACATTAGTAATTCGAAATTATGTCAAGACTTATGTAAACAAAAACACATTAATGAAATAGTAATTTACTCGAACTAATTTTCAATTATATCAGAATTATGCTATTTTTACTTTTTTACGTGTCAACTTATACCTTAACTATTTCTAACTAAATTTAATGGCTGAAAATTCAAAGTAAATTAGTACTTACTGCAAGTATAATTTCCAATTATTATCTGGTGTAAAAAAGCCATAATGGCATAGTTTTCACACGATAAATAATTGTTTGAAAGTTCGATTTAATTGAGTGTTTTAAATGTTTTATACATTTGTTGAAATAAATAAAAATAATTAGCAGTACACGAATTGTTCTTCTTAAATTCATACATATGTATGACCAACACCTGGCATGCATCCACACAATGAAATTAACTCAAATTGACAATTTAATTGAATCGCAAAAATTAACATTAATTCCTTGTAAAATTCGTACTAAACTTGAATTTCTTGATAAACCCACAATATACTAATAACTTGCTTGCTCATTGAAAATAATAGATATGTAGAATTCCTTATGTTTCTTGCTTATAAAGAAAACTTACTTGTATTATTTTTTGCAAAAAAAAAAATGATGTTCTACTGCTTATGACTCCATGAAGAAAATTACAAATAAGTGGTAGAAAGACTACGAATGAACCCCCTTTATATAGAAAAATTTGTTTCAATTTCATGTCCATAAAAATGAATTTCTTAATTTTTGGATTAAATTTGACTACACTGTACGATTTCGTTATTATCAGTTGATGTCAAATTACAAATTGCATTTTTTAAATATTTCCCATAAAAGTCCATTATAATTTCGAATAATTATGATGAGTTTTCTGAATTTTACCATAACTTTTCGAATCGCCATGTTTTATTTCATTTAAATTAATTCTCTTAGAATTAATTTTCATTCCTGTCTCTTTCACAACTTTGAGTCTCCTTCTCTCACATTGATGCAAAGGTAATTTCCAAAATTCGCGAATTACCTTCAATACTTTCTATAAAAAGTAAGCGTGAATTAAATGGTGGCAAGATTTCTCATTGCACTTTTTAATCATTGAACTTCTATGGTAGGCGAACAGAGATAACGATACTGATGAGACCTCTCTGATCGCTGGGTCGAAAAGTTCAATCATTTTTTGAGGCCATTCCCTTTAACTCGTACACGAATTTGTCTATTTATATATTTCTTTTTTACTATTTTCGGCACTCTCGTAAACCCACTTTTCGTCATCACAGCGAGCTGAAATGTGGCACACAGGCTCATGTCGCGTGACAATTGAATCTATCAAACCTATGAACCGGAAATTTCCATGGCAAACCCAGAAAATCGAGAAAAATCATTTGAAAATTTGGTACAAATTTGATTAGTGATAAATCCGTTTCAGGAAAAATGCAGTTTTCCGATTTTTCCGGAATTTTCCGACATTTCCAGAAAATTTTCTAAAGTTTCTAAATTATGCAGGATCAAGTTCCCTATCAACTGGCATCATTACTTTCTCTCCGACAATGGTGAAAACTTACAGAAAAAATCGAGGAAAATTCATGTGAAACGCTTTTCCGGAGTTTTTCAGACCAAGGAAGCGTTTGAGCGTTTTGCAACCTAAGACAAAGTTGTAGAGCGAAATGAGTTGCAGAAAGTTGCTTTTGTGGAAAACTCCGTGGAAAACCCGGAAAAGCGGGGAAATCATCGGACAAATTTTCACCGATATATGATAAATCTGTTTCAGGAAAAGTGCAGAATTTTCCAATTTTTCTGGAATTTTCCGGAAAATTTTCCGACAAAAAAGTTTTATAAGCTATGCGGAATCATTTTTTTCCGTCCTACTGGCATCAATACTTTCTATTCAACAATCATGAAAACGTGCATGAAAAATCGAGGAAAATTCATGTAAAGTTTTAAAAAAAATTCATAGTAATAGGAAAAGTCTGTGGAAAACATGGAAAATCGGGAAAATTCATCTTATATGGGATCAAGTTGGAATACAGTTAAAAAGCGTTGTTTAAAACATAATTTGAATTTCAGAAAACCGTTGCAGTACATCAACGATTTGATACTCGAAAAATTTTTGTTTTCGGATCGGCACCAAACATGACTTAATAATTGTTTTGAAATATCTCCATGCAGCACGTAATAACAATTTAGTTAACGTGAAAAAGGCAGAAAATAAAATAAGTAAAAAACGAGTTTTCAAACAAAACTGAGGCCAAGCCACATGAAAAAGTAGAAAATAAACTTTTCTTCACACAAAGAGGTGGACTCAGATTTTATTCGCTGACAATTACCGATATATTTCAGTATGATCAATCAGAGGTAATAAGTGATTTGATTCATGAAGAGAAAGAATATTCAATAGAAATGTCCCAATCAAATAATCTGAGTCCACCTCTGTGTGTGAAGAAAAGTTTATTTTCTACTTTTTCATGCGGCTTGGCCTCAGTTTTGTTTGAAAACTCGTTTTTACTTATTTTATTTTTGCTCATAAAATTAAAAGTAATTTTGATTTTTGCATCTCCGTTCATACATCTGTCTGTCACACGATAACTCGAGAACGCGTATTCTTAGAGGACTGAAATTTCGTAAACGGACCCTAAGAGATAAAGCGAAATTAAGTTCCAAAATGAGACAAATTGGGCAACTCATTTGTAAGGTTGCCATACAAAAATTTGGATTTCCACTATATTTTTGGACACTGCCTGAGAATGCGTTAACGTACAATGCTCAAATTTTGTACATGGCGTTTTCATAAAAATAGTAAATAAAATTTCAAAAATGGGCTAAATCGGGTAACTCCTTCCTAGAAGGTTCTATTTTACAGAAAAGTTCTTCAGTATTTGAAGTCCTATGGAATTAGGGCTTAAGATTACATTTCTGAAAACTCACCGATTTTCTTTAAACTTTGCACACTAGTTCCTTTTCACTCAAAAATCACAAATATGAAAACGAAATTTGTCGGAAAGTTATAGTTTCCGAGATAATCGACTTTAAAAATCCCGATATTTGTACTGCAGCTCACAACAAATTTACTCTTATTCTTCTTTTAGGTAGCAGCAAGAAGGCATTCAAAACTTATTGGTGGATATACACATACTGTTCTTCTTACATATAAGACGGCAATACATACCATCCGGAACATTCGGGTTACCAGCATTGAGTTTATTTTAATTTAATTTACTTTTACTTTTTTGTTTTTATCAATTAAATTAAAATGAATTTGTTCATATACAAAATAAATACAAATGAAAAAATTGAAAGAGAATAACATTTTATTTTGCAATCTTGCATCTTCCTACCTTTGGGACGAAATAAACTGTACTTCCCGTGCACGTCACTTTTCGTGATTGAGAGACTCGGTGGAGGGAAGTTGCATGAGGTTTCCGCTAACTTTATCTCTTAAGAATATTGAAAAATTACCTATAAAAGTGTGCCGATTTATGCCAATATTTTTTTATTGTGCTATTACAAATGTATGCGTGTAATAAGCTTGTGTGCATATAAATTATATGGAAATGATGAACTTTCTTTGCAGTCTCAACCATATATCAATCATTTATCAACTGTTCACATGAAGCGGACTGGAGTGGATTAGCGTACTTCGGAGTGAGATAATTCTCCATGCGAACACTAACCGGACTGGAATTATCTACACTGACGTTATACTTATGTGTTACTTGAGTGGATCGAAGTGGATTGACGTTTGAATATTTTTCGGTATACTTTTTCATCCTTCGCTTCGAAATCCTTTTTGCTTTCATACAGTATTTCAAAAATTGGAAAATTACACTTACTTTCCATGATCCGTCTTACAGTATCTGCGAAAATAACTTCAAGTGACAGCTGACTTTAAATTGAGAACTTTCAATAGAAAGATGTCTCTCTCGTCGATTTAATCCAGTCCATCGCATGTAAACACTTGGTACTATGCGAATTAGGACTAGTCCGCTACATGTGAAGGGGGTATATGAATCTGATACACACGACAGCAAAACTATTTCGTGCGTTGCTGCATTGACTTATAACAATAGACTGAGCGTATTTCCATTTTCCTATAGGAAAGAATGGCACAAGTTTTATAGTTTTCTCTTTCGCCCTATGATTACAGGAGTCGGTAGAAGCGAATACTTCGTTTGTCAATTTTACTGACAAACTCTTTACGTTCGTTCAACTGACTAGTCTGTTCATTATAAAATGTGTCAAGCTGTCTAGACATTTATCCTTCTGTATTCATATTCCGTCATTTTTCTCTAAAAAATAGATATTACAATGTATATTAAACTCTTCCCACTCAAAATAGAGAAGATTAGAAATATAAACACAAAGATTAGAAATATAAACAGAAATTTCCACTAGTATCTACCCTTTCTTTTCAGTTTCCGCCATTTTAATTTTACGTTTGACAATTTACTGATGACAAGATTTTAAACAAGACAGTTCTGACTAGTCCGTAAAAAAATCCAGCCCTTATGGATTTATGAGGCTGCATTAGTGTCATAGTAAGTTCTACTGACTCGAGTAATCCCCGGGTAATTCAGGATTAACCCGGGGTTACATCTGCAAGTACAGCTTGCTTGCAAGCCTCCCTTCCAATGCGACTTTAAACTTGACAGCAGAAGGCAATTCGATTGATGTCTTATCAGCTTGCATGCAATCTGTACTATTAAGGCACTTTGACATCAAAACCGAAATACATAATTTATTCCACTTTAAAACAAGATTTTATTAATAAAATCATGGGAAATAGGATAAACTAATAATTTTACTAATAAAATAGTATATTTATCTCAGATTTTTAAGAAAAACACAACTTTTATCTTTTTTCGGCCGAAAATCGAAATTTACCCAATAAGCAAAAATTCCAGATGTGGAATTTTCTCACAGAATTCCAATGGAACAAATTGTCGGCATTTTCACACACACAGCTGTTTTTTATGCTTACAGAACTCTATTACTTCTATTTAACCGAAAACTTTGAAAGCAAAAGTGAATTTTCGGTGTAGAGCTTAACGGTTTTCAGTTTCGATGTCAAAGTGCCTTTACTTGTAAACTCAGGGTCGGCAGTAGTCGGGTGATTAAAAAGTTAGTTGACTTTGCTCAGTAAGGCCGAAACACAATGTAGCCGAATTAACATAATGACACCGGCCAACGTATATCAAGATATGTATGTAGGTGGTAAAATTATTTGTTGAAATTTATAAAAATATGGGAAAAATATAAAAAAAGCTTTATGTGGTTTACAAAATATCATCTACCATTCATTTTCAACTTTTCTCCAATTTCTTTCCATTTTTTTTTTCTTTTAAATATGTATTTCGATATTGAGGATTTCTTTTGGTATAAAGATACTGAATTTCCTTCAATAAATTAATTAGTTGCTCCTCGAAAGAAATTTTTTGGTCATTACTCTGAACTGTCAAAATCAAATTACGACGACAAAAGTTGAATTAAGCCCAATTCAGAATCGACGCAGCAAGCAGTATAGGAAACTTTGTAATGCTAACCTTTTTTTATAATTCTCATTTATTTACAAACATAACACCTTAATACCGAGTTTTCTTTGTGCATAGTTTTAATTTAGTCGTTTTTCTTCAAAAAAATGTATCCCTGGTTACGAAGAAAAAATCGGTCGGCGCCATTCTGTACAGCCAGCAACATGGTATTGTTATTAGGGCTGTGTCATAACCCCCGCAAGATACAAGCCATGAACAAAGTCGGAAAAAGACAGGCGACATCCACAGTCTTCTTGCCTTGTCTGACTGAAGGAGTTTTTCATATAAAAGTTGCTTGTATTTTGTTCAAACGCTATAATTCCGTAAATTTGTTCTACATGCTATATTTTTTTAAAACTATTACAAAGAAAACATATTTGGCTGCAATTTGTTTTAACTCCATTTTGCTGTGAGAGTGACAGTTGTGGGCTTTAGGACCTGTTTAAGATGAAATTTTAGTTTTTCCTCCATGACGACAAAAAGCAGTGAGAGTGAGCACTTACGGCATGCTGTTCCTGGCACGTTAAGGCATTTTAATGTGTCGGTGCCTTCGTCGACTTCATGACTTGTATCAAAACCCTCGAGAATACTTCACAAGTCATGAAACAGACTCCCTACCTACCACATGCGAGGCCCAGCGTAGTCCTTACATTCTAAAATATTTGCAGTGTTCTTATGTAAAATTGACAAAAGTTTGATTTGAATAGCTCCTCCGCCCTAAACTACTATTCATATAAAAAAATGGTGTTGTGATAATCTTAAGCTTGCTTTCTTATCTTCCGAACTGTAATTAAATTTTCATACCTTTCCTAACAAAGTTATTTAAAAAAAAATATCTTAACCAAATGACTACGATTCCTCAAACAAATATTCTCAGCTGAGTAATCATTGTAATGTTGCTCTGCCGTCATGGGATGCCGTGGGCTGAGGATATCGAATGTAGCTGCCTACAGATTCGGACTACGGCTGCACATACACACATGTAATTATCACTCAGCAGAGATGTATTGAGCGTAAAATGTTAAGGTTACTTTGTAATCAAAACTATTTAATTATTTTGTTAAGTAATGTATATAGTAAGTGTAGCCTTTGGTAAGGTAAGGAATCAAGCTTTAAATTACTAGATGACAATTTTCCTGTATGGATAGTAGTTTAGGCTCTATGGCATATATATATAGTCAATGTTTGGCACTTTTCCATAAGCATCAATATAGAGCATTTTAGAGTACGGACTCCGAACGCACACATATAGATTTCTGTTTCATGGTTTGGGAAGTATTCTCGAGGGTTTTGCTTGTATTATATTCCGGGGGTTACGGCTGTATTCAACAATCCAGCTATAGCTGCTTTTAGCTGCTTTCGTATCTTTTGGCTGTCCTAACTCGAAAGCTGATTTTTCTTACTTGCTTTTTGACATTTGTTCTGTCCAAGATTCTAAGATAGATGCTAGTATAACAGCTTTTTGTTGCTTACACTCCTGACTCTAAGCAACAAAGCAGCTATGGTAATATTTATGTATGTGTGGCTATCATTTTCTTTAAAATGTTGGCACAGGGAACTAATTAAAAATTTAAAACTTCTTGAAGTGGTAACCATTTGCTATAGAGACAAAATCAATATTTTTGGTCGCTCATTATAATTTGGGTAGCAATTCAATACAAAATTTCGCAATTCAATTCAAAGAGCTTTTGACAATTTACACATATAGATTGCAAAGCATAAAAGCAGCTTTTGGCTGTCCAAAATCTCGCAGGCGCTTTTTCTTGCTATGGCTAAATTTGACACTTTTCAAAGTGTTGCTCTACTGTGCTATCAAAGCAGCTTTAGCTGTAATATTGAGCAGACACTAGGTCAACATGTGTTCAAAATTACAGTTATAGCTGATTTCGTATTCTTTTGCCTGTCCAAACCACAGCCCATACGGGAAGTTTTTAGGAAGAGGAAGCAAAACTAGCACTGTGTCTCCAGCTTTAAAGTTGTACTGAGATCAAGGTTGGAAAAGTTAGCACTGTGCTTCCCACTTTATCACTGTTTACTGAATTGACTTAATTTTGAATATTCGGTGCTTTCCGTTGCGAGTTGTTCACTTGTTAGCACTGTGTATCCCACTTTAGAACTGTTTCCTGAATTGAATTAATTTTGAATATTCGGTGATTTCCCTCGCGAGTTGTTTACTTGTTAGCACTGTGTTTCCCACTTTAGAACTGTTTCCTGAATTGAATTAATTTTGAATATTCGGTGGTTTCCCTCGCGAGTTGTTTACTAGTTTTTTAAATAATTAAAGTTGTACAGTTACTACAGGTCCACAGCCTACAGTTAATAAGTAGGTATTTTTAAAAAACTAATTTATTTTTACTTTTATTATTTTATTATCAGCTTATAGAATAAAACTAGCTGGATGCATAGCTAAAAAAAATTGTTTATTAAAATTAGTAGGAACAAATGATGAAAACTATTAATAATAAATTATGTAGTAGTAGTACATATACATAAGCCAATTACACTTTTGTTTTTTCCCCCATTAGTGAAAGAAAATGTCAAAGCATACTTTATTAACTCATTTGAAGCAAGATGTGGAATATTTTCAAAAAGGTCCTTTGCTAAAATTATTTTGGGATTGTTTCAGTATTCAGGCAATGGGATTTAAATATTATATTCAAGTATATGAGTCATATTGCTTTAACATGAAGGCAAAAATGGACGATGACATTGTGAAGGGCCAAAACCCTCGAGAATACTTCACAAGCCATGAAAGAGACTCCCTCCCTACCACATGCGAGGCCCAACGTAGTCCTTACATTCTAAAATATTTGCCGTGTTCTTATGTAAAACTGACAAAAGTTTGATTTGAATAGCTAAACTACTATTCATACAGAAAAATTGTGTTCTGATAATCTTAAGCTTGCTTTCTTATCTTCCGAACCGTAATAAAAATTTCATACCTTTCCTAACAAAATTATTTAAAAAAATGTATCTTAACCAAATGACTACGATTCCTCAAACAAATATTCTCAGCTGAGTAATCATTGTAATGTTGCTCTGCCGTCATGGGATGCCGTGGGCTGATGATATCGAATGTAGCTGCCTACAGATTCGTACTCCGGCTGCACATACACACATGCAATTATCACTCAGCTGAGAGGTATTGAGCGTAAAATGGTAAGGTTACTTTTTAATCAAAACTGTTTTATTATTTTGTTAAGGAAGGTAAATAGGAAGTGTAGCCTTTGGGAAGGTAAGGAACCATGCTTTAAATTACTGGAAGACTATTTTCCTGTATGGATAGTAGTTTAGGCCCTATGGCATATATAACGCCAATGGTTAGCACTTTTCTTTAAGTATCAATATAGAACATTTTAGAAAACGGACTAAGCCCGCACACATATAGAATTCTGTTTCATTGCTTGGGAAGTATTCTCGAGGGTTAATGGCACTTCCAAATGGTGCACACAATGGAAGAATTGAAAATATGGGTCAGTTGCTGATCAAAAATCTTTAGTTTTTCTTACTGTAGAAGATATAGACTTGAAACTTTGCATACAGCCTTTATAAAAAGAACCCAATAAGCAATTCGAGTGGAATTCCGGTCGTTTTAACTTGTCATTTTTGACGAGTTTACCTGGAAATCCGTATTATTTGCGGACGGATTTCCGCTTCTTTGGCCGAAGGGAACTGCGCCGAGCTTCCAAGTCTTTGATTGTATTGGTAAATGGAAATGAACGTGGAAATCTATCAGATTTCCATGTTTTTTCTTTGTTATTTTTGTATGGAATTCCCAGATTTTTCCGTGGAATTTCTGTATGGAATTCCTAGGGATTTCAATGCTTTTTCTGAATTTTCTTAATAAACAGGGGAGCATAAAGGGCAATATAAAAAGATGTAATCTATCATTAAAAAAAACTGCATAAAATTGGATGCCATTTAAAAATCATAAAAATTCCGTAAGTTATCATATTTTCATTGCTTCACCTTTTACTATATTTTCACTAGCATGGGTGCTTGCTACGCTGCGCGACTGGGTGGGATGACGGAAAGACGCTTGCGCATGGGTAGGGGGAGGGGTTAGCTATATATATATATGTGTATATATGTGAATAGATGTGTATAGATGTGTATATATGTATACATGTGTATATATGTATATATATGTGTATGCATGTGTATATGTATATGTATATAATATGTTTATGTATATGTATATGTATATATGCATATACAAAGCTGTGTACGTACAGACAGTTAATGAGTAAATAAAAATAAAATAAAAGTATTTATAAATCGATATTGATTAAATGCGGTAAAAATACGACGAATACGACTCAATAATAATAGCTAAAAAAGAAGATCTGGTTGGGTCGATGCAATGTTTTTTGCCAGATACCTCCCCCGTTGACAGTTTCTTCCCTCACAAATAATAAAGATTGAAAATTGCCGAATTCATGTGTATTTTGTACCGGCCATATGATGCTATTTGTTACTATCTATCAATTGATAAATTCGAGTCGCACTGATCACTGCCTGAGAACGCGTCTACGTAGAGAGTTGAAATTTGGTACATGGTATCTTCATAGCAATAGTAAATGGACTAAGTCGGGCAACCTCTTCTTGGTGATGCCATATAAAAATTTAAGTTTTTTACTTATAGTACTGTGAAAACGATCTCCTAGACGTTTTTTCAGGTAAATGAAATCAGTATATGATTTTTCCATATATATATCTACATATATTTTGGATATATTTTTACGGTTCTGTACCCAAAGAGTGCCAACGGAACCCTATTACTTAGAGTCCGCTGTCCGTTGTCAGCGGGCTGTATCTCATGAACCGTAATAGGTAGACAGTTGAAGAGTGTGTATATCTATTGCCGCTATTACAACAAATAATAAAAATAAAATAAACTTACAAATTAATGGGGGCAAACATCGACATCAAACCATATAGTGTTTAATAGTTGTCCAGGATTTAGTATGTAGGAAGCAATTTGAATTTTTATTTTTCAACTCCGTAGATTAAAATGCCGCATCTTAATCTAAAAGATATATTTGTGCTTTGCTGCGATCAAAAGGAATCGGTCAAAAAGTTACAGGAATGGGGGACATTTGCAACAGAAGGGGTGTTAAAATGCCCCGATTGTAGCGGTGTAATGAAGTTGTCGGCAGACCCAAACATGAATCAGGACGGATACTATTGGCGCTACAATAATAAGATTTCAAAAAAAAAGCCTTATGTAACAAGCGCCATAGTATCCGGACCAATACATTTTTAAGTAGATCCAGATTGACAATAGAGCAAGTAAGCTGATTTAATTGTTAAAGCTTTTGTTGAGCCCTTACTGAGTTTTTTTTCTTCTAGATAATGATATTTGTACACCATTGGTGCCTCGGGCCCGACCTAAAGCTGTTAACAAATCCAAGCAAAGATAACAAAAAGACTGCAGTAGATTGGAACTCTTTTTGCAGGGAAGTAGTCATTGGTTACTGTAAAAGGGAAGGAAAAGCTATCGGTAATTTTATATTATTTTCTGCTTTTTTTGTGAGAGTTTTAATGTGCATTTATTTCAGGAGGTCCGGGCATGACCGTTGAAATCGACGAGTCTAAATTTGGAAAGAGAAAACACCACAAAGGGCATCCTGTTGAAGGGCAGTGGGTGTTTGGCGGTGTCTGTAGAGAGACCGAAGATTTGTTATTGATCCCCGTAGAACGCCGCGACAGTCAAACATTGATACCGTTAATTGAAAAATGGATCCTCCCCGGCTCAACCATTATCAGCGACTGTTGGAAGGCTTACGATAAAATAGATGACGCGGCGTGCCGGCACCTTACAGTGAACCACTCGGTGAACTATAAGGATCCGGAAGCGGGGGCTCATACAAACAAAATCGGGGGTCTCTGGAGACACGTCAAATGCCGGCAGCCTGTATACAACCGTCGGAAGGACTTCTTCGTGGGATACCTTTCGAAATTTATTTTCTTAAATTTCTGCAAGAGAAATAGACTGGACCCGACGATTCAATTTTTTAAGGCTGCAGGGGTGTTGTACAGCCCGTACAAAGTAATGGAAGATGAGGCAGAGAAAGTTTTGGTAAGAACTTTTTTTTATTGCTCACCAACCTACGCCACTGAGTGGACCACAACACCTTGAATAAATTAGAAGTAGCCCGTACCCTGGAGAATTCAAATTCAAATTCAAATTTATTTATTAATTAAATTTTACATATGAGCTTTCGCTCTTTTGCATGTAATATCTCCTGGAAGGAAAGTAACAAAAAGAAAATATATATATATAAGTAAGTTGAATAAGTGAAATGATTATTATGATTATGATTATTACAGAAATTATTATATATAAAAAGAACAAATAAAAAGAAAGGTAAAAAAGAAAAAAGAGAAGAACAAAAAAAAAAGAAAAAAGAAGATACAAAAAGGAAAAAGCATTTATTACAAGCATTGAAGATAGGCATTAAATTAAATCGCGCAACAACATGGCGTGATTAGAGGCTTATGGCAGCAAAGATGTATAAATACTCAGCCATAGTCAGAGAAAAAATTGAAAGCATTAATTTTGAAATCGCTGATAGTTACGGATTGTTTAATACTGGTCGGCAGGGAGTTCTAAATCCTGACACCGCAAACGAAAAAAGATCTATCGCTCTGTCTGCAATTACTGCGAGGAATGACAAGTTGGCAGTTTCTCGATGATCTGAGCTGCTGAAGTTTACTGGACAAGAAATCAGGTGCAAGGGATCTAATTATCTTAAAGAGCATAATAGTCACATGATAATCAAGATAATTGTTCAAAGTACAATTTTAAATGCTGCGAGCGTGCATAGAAATATGATCGAAACGCCTCAAATTGAAAATGTATCGCGCACAGGAGTTAAAAGCCACATTTAATTTCCTTCTACTAATATTGTCGGTCTTGCAGTATACTACACTACCATACAGTATAACCGGCAGGATTAGAGTGATAATCAAACGAGTTCGAACATCCTGTGGAGTGAATTTTGCAAAAAACCACAGCTTACGAAGTGTACCATACACCCTTCCTATCACTTTGTTAGTTTGTAGGTCCCAGGTAAGTGTGCGATTGAAGACAACACCAAGATTATTGACAGACTCTGAGTAAGGTATGATGGCATCACCTAATCTTATTGGGGGAAAGTTGTGTAAGTCGAAGCTTTTTAGATAAACCAGGATTGCTTGAGATTTCGATGCATTTAATAAAAGTTTGTTTTCAATAGCCCAGCGAGACACCCTAGCAAGTTCACAGTTCATCAGCTCTACAACATCTTTCATACAAGTAGCAGGAGCAGATAAAGTAAGCTGAACATCATCGGCATACAGGTGGATATTGCCACAACAGATTACTTCAGGTAAATCATTAATGTATAATAAGAAAAGCAACGGTCCGAGAATTGACCACTGTGGAACACCTGAGAAGGTAGGTGTATATCTAGAAGCATTCACAACCTTTTGGAACCTATCCGAAAGATAAGAAAAAATTAAATTAACTGCAGAACTGCTAAAAAGGAACCGTGTTTTAAGTTTACTACATAATACATTAATATTTACACTGTCAAACGCCTTAGAAAAATCTAATAATACGAGCAATGATACTAGTCGGGTGTCCATATTTAATCTAATATTATCTACTAGGTGTAAAAGCGATGCAACTGTACTATGTCGTTTGCGAAAACCGGATTGAAATGCATATAAAAGAGACTGATCCGATACAAAGGTTGAAATTTGATCACAAAGCAATTTTTCGGTAACTTTCGAACAGAAAGGAAGTATGCTAATTGAACGAAAATCTTCCTTAAGTCGAGGATTAGGTTTTTTTATTAATTGGAACAACTTTAGCATATTTCCAAGCAGACGGAAATTTGGATGTCATGATACAGGTATTTATTATATGCGTCAAAAGAGGTACTATACACGGTAATATAATGCGTAGGAATCGCACGTCAATATTATCAACTCCAATTGCGTTGGATTTAATAGATTTAATCGCAAGTATAACATCAGAGGGAGTGATCGTATTAAATGCGAAACCATCAAAATTTAGTTCAATGCATAATTCCTCCCGAGAGTTAGCCGCACCATTGAAACAAGGTCCTTGCACGAAAAACTCATTTGATACATCAGGGTCAATGTTGCAATAGGCCAGTGATTTTTTAACTCCAATATCTCTGATGTTTTTCCAAAGAGTGCGCGGGGGAAGCGCAGGGTCAAGTTTCCGAAAACAAAAGTCACGCTTAGCTGTGCGAATTGCTTGGGTAGTTTTATTTCGCAGATATTTGAAATTTTTCAAAAAGAGGTCCGTTTTATAGGTTTTCCAGAGTTCATACGCATAATCTCGCTCACACATGAGGTTTTTAATACGTTTGTTCATCCACGGGGATCTATTGTTGAGTAATCTGGATTTAATAGGGACAAGCTCGTTATACAGGGATACTACTATAGCGTTAAAGTGGTCAACTTGAATATCAACATCTGATGTTTCATAGATAGCATTAAAGGAGATGGTCTCAATGCTACTAGTTAGACCTGCAATGTCAATGTTTTTAAAGTCCCTGAACACCACAAGCAAACTGTTCCGTTCGACAGGAAAAGAAAAGCGTGCACATACTGCTTCATGATCAGATATCCCTGGCAATGGAAATTGGTAGTGATCAACCAGAAGATCGATTCGATTTGTAATTATGACATCAAGTAACGAACTACCGAGTGGATGGTAACGTGTGGGACAACTATTAACTACGGCAAGATCTGATCCATTGATGAAGTTAAGGAAGCCACGTTTTGGGCTGTTGTCTGCCAGCAAATCTATATTAAAATCGCCAAGTAAGATAGTAGACGAATATTGGCTTGAAAAGAGCATGAGCGTATCATAAAAAGCGTCCATTGAAGAAACTCTCGGAGGTTTATAAACACAGGCTAACAGTAAACAGTAAACAGTAAACAGTATCATAACACAGCGTTAATTCAAGAAACAAGAACTCGACGTGTGGGCTTACACTATCTGAATAGGAGATTATCTGCCCGTTTAAACTTTTTCGAAGATATATGGCTACTCCACCGCCTGCAGAGTAGCGGCGATCATTTCTAAAAATCTGATAACCTCCCAGAGCTACTACTTGATCGTTTACGCCATCAAAAAGCTAATGCAAATTACATCAAAATTCAAAGGAGTGAAAACATGTACAAATTCTTCAAAATTTGAGCGCAGGCTCCGAGCATTTATGTGACAAATACTAAGAATGTTTTCACCGCGGTTATTCACTGATATGGTATTTACGGTGTCAGTACCTGCACTACCAGAAATATTTATCAACATGGTAACAATCAGCAATTTCGTCTGCATACCAATCTAGCCAAAAAGCCAAACTCATGCTTGCAATAATTTGTACACTATATAATATTATCAGTTCAGAAAGCTGTAATGAAAAAATACTAGAAAAATTCCAAAAAAAGAAAAGATTTAGTTTAATTAATTCTAAGAAAGAAGAAGTTAGAAGAAAAAGATAGAAAAAGAGGATAAAACTAACAACAAGGTAAATAAGCCTAAGCGTAAATAAGAAGCACATAACTATTTAAGTAAGTGTGTTTGTATGAAATTATAACAAAAGTCATATTATCTAGCTCTCAGCCATACTCGATACGATTTCCCCCGTGACTTTAACTGGATTTTCCTCAGATGAACGTCGAATATAAACAAGCCCATTAGTAGTAAAAACAGACACTACCTTCTTCTGATGTTTTAACTGCATTGCCAAACGAAGCAGTTTCAGTGACTTATCGGTCAGACTCTTCTGTACGAAAACTCCTGTTGTGCCCGAAAACCCAATGTCAGCCAATTTCGGCTTCATCTTCCGAACAGCTTTAACAAATTTCCCCTGCTCATGACTAGCAGAAAATTTCACTACTATGGATGGTGCCATTTTTTTATTATTATGACGCAACCAAAAAATTGATGGCATGTTGATGGGCTTAAAGTGTATCGATGTGAACAATTTGTTAAGAATCTCACCGAGGTCTTCACCAGATATTATGGGGATGCCGTTAATCAAGGCATCAGTAGATTTCGAAATTCTTTGAAGTGATTCCACCTTGCTTTCCAGAGCGCTTACACAATTACGGAGCCCGCCAAGTTTCCCGTTAATATCAGCTACTGCATTCTTACAACAAATATCGACAAATTTTTTTGTTTCAAGTTGAACTGACTCCATGAAAGCAGAGAACTTTTCATTTACCATTCTACTAATTTTTTCCTCGATAGATCTCTCAAAGCCACTTAATTTAACATCAATAGCGTTTTCGAGGGCTTTAATAGATTTAACTACATCCTCCAATGAAATTTGGGCGTCTGAGCTCGATGCACTGCGTAGCTGAACTTTATCAACATTGGGCGGCATTTTATATACTGATATATTTTAATATAATAATAGGAACCCGGAAAAACTTGATTGATTGAGAATAAAGATGAAGAGAATGGAGTTGAAGAGAATATAGATGAGGAGGATAGAGAGGAAGAATAGAATAGTTCTGAAGATGAAACGTCGGAACTTAACAGACTATTAATTTTGTCTGATGTATATAGTTATACTTATATTTAGTCTCGAGTTCAACAATTTGTGCTCATTGTCTAGCTACATTAAATGCTAATTCATGTACATAGTGATCTCAAGTTTTAACCATGGGTGTGCTCATTGGTTACTACACTTTGTTTGCTGTATATACATAGTTAAGTTTAATTTTAAGTTCAGACTTAAATATTCTTTAGTTTCGAGTTATGTTACTCCACTTTGTTTAATGTATATAATTGGGTTTACTTTTAAGTTCAGGCTTAAGTTTTTTATTACTTTGCTAGTGTACATAATTTTTCTTTTGCTGCTCCAGCATTACTCTATGTTACAATGGCCGCTTTGAGCCACCAGTACTCCTAATTGTTTATGCTAAGGTTTTGCTAGAATATGCATCTACTATGTTTTCCTTTCCTATTAGTTTGCTATTGTACTGTATGTATAGCTTTTCTTTTGATGCTCCAACGTTACTCTATGCTACTATGGCTGTTTTGTACTTCCACTACTATTATTTGTTTATGTTCGCTTTTGCTACAATGTGTATCTACTATGTAACTCGCTATGATGTGCCCAGCCCTTGGCGTGCCTTTGGCACGGGCACTCAAATAAATAAATGTTTATGTTTATGTTTACAAGTCTCGCAATATTTACAATTACTTAAATGTATTAAATATAATTCTTTAATTACAGAACCTGAAGATGGAGCTCTAAATTAATACCTTTAATACATTTACGGATAAGACATCTGTACGAAGACAAACAAGATTTAATGTTTAATAAATGCCTATTAAAAAATATACATATTTTGTAACCTAAAGTAAAATGCTTGTGTAGATTTTAACGTGATTATAAAAAAAACCTACTTCAAGCAATTTTTCATTTTTCATTAGCTGATTTAGCGACTCCTTTGAAGATGTTTTACTGTGCCGAGGTAACTTACAGGTTTATAATTGCTCTATAAAAAACTGCACAGCTAAAAATGTAACCGTAAAATTAGTTGTTCCAAAATATAATTTAACTTATCAGTTTTTTGTCAGGAAATGAAAGCTCTGGTCCAGCTTGGATGATACCTCCAAGAAAACCAGCTGCTTGAGTTCGAGCTTGCATCGAAATATCACAAAGAGCAGAACGCACTTTTCCAAATGCTGCATAAATTAACCGAACTTCAGAGTCACTGTTATCACCACTTACGAAGTGGATTTTAACATAGCAACGTCTAACTCTAATTGTTTTTCTAAGACTTACAATTCTGGACCTTTAATACCCAGCTGGTAAACCTTTTGTAGCGCTTCTTATCTCCACGGTCGCCAAATATAATAATCAAAATGCATGTGCCATAACTCTTGAATTCTGAGAATCTGTATAACGGCCGACGAACTCTTAAGTTTCCTTTTCAGCTTCGGTTAAAATTGAAAAGGCGCCAACATTAATAGTGCATGTCTTTGAATATTATGAGTTGCTGAAGATAATTGATCTTTAACGTATAAAATAATTTTTGGTATATGCGTGGTAGCCAATGTTGTTATTATTCCAATTTGATACAAGCTATAAAGACCTTGTGAAATAACTTATGCTGATTTCCCAATTTTCAACAAACTAATCTAATCCCATCTACCTGCATGGCCCAGCATTGCTTGTGCGATTACAGCTAAAATGGTTTTCTTTTAAGTCATTCTTGGTCTACCTTTTTCAACGTGTTCCTTTCAATCTCTCGAGATTACCTAGCCACGTTGATGTTAACAACAAAAGATCCTTGCTTTTCTCCAAAATCTGCAGTTTATTTTTTTAAATTCCTTCCTTATGTAAACAAACTCAACTGCCTTCAGATTATTTATACGAGTATATATGAAGAACGTAACATCGCCACCCAAAATATGTTAAATGTCATTGCCTTTAAATATTTCTAATATGTATATAAAAAAATCAGTAGCTTTTGATTTTAATGAATACAAAACAATTTTAAATTAAAAACTTTATACAAAGATTCACTTTACTTATTTCTGAATATTTGTGTGCTTAGATATCCAATCCAGGAAAGCTGATACCCGTTGGAAAACCTTCTTGACAAACTTCTTGTCGGACATGGGATATTATACCGATGACAGTCTTTGATCCATCAATTTCATCAATGACCACCTGAATCGCCAGGGCAAACAGATTTACCTTTACTCTCGACGCACATATTCGTTGCAGTCTTGTATGTATCTGGATAGTAGAGCTTGCAGACACGATCTTTTATCACTTTCAACTGAGTATAGCGGAGTACATCTTAAGTATTTGCACTATCGCCCATCTTTCCCCAACCAGTAACTGTAGCTTGTCGTCCTTCCAATGATTCTAGTACTTGGGATGGTTATCATAGTCAAATGTATAAGGATCATAATTGGGATCGATAATGAAGTTCTCCTTTTCTACAGGAAGTAATGTGCGACCTAGCTCCTCATGTTTCATGACACTGTGGGCACCCAGGAGAACGACAGCTTTCAAGGATCTATGAAAAAATTATCACCAAATTTGGAGAATTATATAAAATGGAATTAATAAGGAAATTCATTTACACACCCAATTAAGCAATGAGCTGCAGTAAGGACGTACTCCTCCGAAATCAAAGAACCACCACACCACGAATGCAGTACAATTCCTCCTTTAGTTTGTGCCCCGTCTGTGACATAAAGTCCGATTTGATATGGGAATTCATTTGGTTTCGCAACTTGTCCACCAGCAATACGAGTTTGAAGTAAATTTCCTTCAACCGGTAAAGCAAAGACTGATGCCGTTAAAAATAAGGAGAGCGCCACTATTAACTTCATTGTCTAACTGCCTATCTAACAATTCCACAGTGCGCAAAAGATTAAGAATTTATATTACGACCTGGTGATAAGAAAGACACTTTTTAATTAGTCAGAGGATAAGATCAGATTTTGATATTAGAAAAATATTACAGAGTTAAGTGCCTGCACGCGCTGAATAGAGCCACACCGATTGCATGTGAATTGTTGTCATTGATAGTAAAATTACTATTTTGGGAATGCGTCCAACGCAAATAATGTTCGAAAACTGTCAAACTAATGTCAGCAAGAATTGTCAAAATGTCAAACTTATGTCAGCAAGAATTGTCAAAATATCATAAAATACATTGCTGGTAACCCGAGTACTCGCAAGGTATGTATATACCCAACAATAAGTGCATTGCCTTCTTTTGCTACTTAAAAGAAGAAGAAGAGTAAATTAGTTGTGAAATTCTCAAATAGTGGTGCGAAGTGCAGTACAAATATCGGGAATTTAAAAGTCGATTATCTCGGAAACTATAACTTCCCACAAATTTCGTTTACATATTTGTGATTTGTGAGTGAAAAGGAACTAGTACCCAAAGTTTAAAAAAAAATCGGCGATTTTCAGAGATGTAATCCTGTTCCCTAGAAAGATCTAAAAAGAAAACATAATTTAAGAATGAATTAATACATAAAAAAAAAACTTAATAAATGAATTTTGGAGAAATAAACAAAGTTAACCTCACAAATACGTGAAGTCTTTTTAACATTTTTTTTACTTTAAATTACAATCAGAATAAGTAAATAATGAAATAGAAGCATTTACTTACCATTTTATCCGCGAAAGTATATCCAATTTAAGATAAAACTCATGCAAATTCAAAAAGCAAAATTGACACACTGCGAAAACTTTAAAACCATCTGACGTCTTGTAACGAAGAGCTTGTCAGCCGACAGATCTACCTACATTCACTTGTACCTGAATGTAGATACATACTGCATCCGACACCTCTTTGTTACAAAATCATCGCGGGATTAGCGTGGGTAGCTGCACAGCAAATAAGCCGATAGCGATCAGCCGGCTTGGGGTGGTTCTTGCCACCCACATCCCTTGATGCTTGTTAAGCTGTGCAAAATTGTCAACAGAACTGATCAGACAGACGGACGGACAGAAAAAAACAGATCTAATGCAGGCTTCCTTCTCATGGTGGAACCTGAAAGCCTAAAAAGAAGAAAATTGATTTTATTTATATGCTGCAAAAAGAAGGAGAATAGAAGACCTCAGCAACGCCGAACAAGTGCTAATTCACCCGGAGAGCTTACAACGCTGGCAAATGCACGATTGAGAGAGAGTGAGAGAGCTGAAAGGGGTTTCTGATGTCGTTGAGACCCCGGCTTTGGGTAATGGTTGGCACAATCGCTCCCATCCACCCTGGCTAAGCCTCCAAAGCCGTTTCGAAATGCTCAGCCCCATCTGTACGTGTTTTACATCTATTGCCGTGTGTGTGTGGAAACGACCTCCCTCCTGTCCGCGACCATCCCCTTAATGGAACTACTCACTCCATCGCGCTGAATCCGTTACCAACCTGTAAACAAAAGAAAAAAGCAACTTGGAGAAGGGCGGTCAAAGGTGACCAAACTAAATCACCCAACAGAAGAAGGAAGTCGTATCAGGGAACTCAAAATCTCATCAAGTCCAAATCAAAATAGTTTATTTATTTAGGATGTTCAAGCATATGAATCACTTACGAGGGAGGAAACCCGATCACAAAAACACCAACATGGTATATATGCAAAAAAAAACTAAAGGAAACAAAGTCTCCGGTTAAGATTAATCTAGATTTGAATCCTTACGACTATCCCTAATAAGCGCTTTCCTATTATGTGACTTATCGAACCCTGTGATCGACGCCTAAACTTAGATGTACACTAATTGATTTTAACACTGTAAAATTAGGAACAAAAGAACACAAAGCAAATAAGAATACTTAGAGAAAATTTGAACTAACCTTGTGGTCCGCTATGGACTTACATGACTTACATAACACCTGATTCAATCATATTCGGGGTTTCCTCCTGTACCAAAAGGGTTGGACACTGGTTTTTTCCAACTATCCACTAGCTGCTTCAGAACTACGTTGAAGTCTGAGTTTACCTTCTCAATTCCCTGCTCCTTCGGATATGTAAGAGCAAAATGTCTTGCCGTGTCTTCTGCCACAGGGGTACTCCCTTGCCAGTATAAATCCAACTTGCCGTCACGCAGGAAAAATTTTCAAAATGATCTTTGTTACGTGCAAGGAAACTTTTCCCCAAATTTTTCTCTCAGGTTCGCCACTACTATGGTATATAAGACTCACCGACGCACAGGTAAGTATTTCAAATAATGCAAATTATGTGTGCACAGTATGGTTAAACCGAAATTTGCTCTACAGTTTACCAGTATGATGATATATGAAAATCACTGTCGCAGGTAAATATTCTAATTAATACAAATTACGACTGCACAGAATGAATCAAAGAAAATTTTCCTTTCAGTTCACTAGTAAGAAGATCTACATAAAAAAAATCACTGTCGCACAGGTAGGTATTCCAATTAATAAAATTTATGAATGCACAACATTAATATCAACATTTTCTTTCAGTTCACTATTAGAAAGATCTATGTGAAAAATCACCGTCGCACAGGTAAATATTTCAAATACGAAAACTTATAAATGCGCAGCATTAATACTGAAATTTTCTTTCAGTTCCCCAGTAGAAAGATCTTTAGGAAAATCACTGTCGCACAGGTAAATATTCTAATTAACAACATTTATGAACTAACATTAATAACAAATTTTTTCTTTCAGTTCACTATGAGAAAGATCTTTAGGAAAAATCACTGTTGCACAGGTAAGTAATCCAATTAATAAGATTTCGTGAATGCGCAACATTAATACTAAACTTTTCTTTCAGTTCACTATTAGAAAGATCTTTAGGAAAATCACGGTCGCACAGGTAGGTAATCCAATCAATAACATTCACGAATAAAAAAAAATCACTGTCGCACAGGTAAGTAATCTAATTAATAAAACTTAAGAATGTGCAGCATTAACACCAACATTTTCTTTCAGTTCGCTATTAGAAAGATCTTTAGAAAAAATCACTGTTGCATAGGTAAATATTCTAATTAACAAAATTCACGACCAGAATGAATAAACTAAGATTTTTCTTTCCGTTCACTAATAGAAAGATCTACATGGAAAAAAAAATCACTGTCGCACAGGTAAATATTCCAATTCATAAAATTTACTACCAGAATGAATAAACTAAAAAATTTTCTTTCAATTCACAAAATTTTCTTTCAAAGAAAATCTGAAATTTTCCACTGCGGATTAGTCGCGAGCCGATGGACAATGCGCAGACGCCTGAAGTTCCCGCGGAAAATAAAAAAAACACGAAAGGAGAAAAGCCCCAAGAAGGGAAAGCAAGAAAAAAACTCTAAGACTGATTTTAAATAAATACCAATCACGACTCAATTTGTCTGCGACCGTTCTCGTTCAAAGCCAAAAAACAACTCCCCGACTACACGCAGTCTCCCTACATTGCCAACGTTCTTCACTCAGCCACCGGCAAGCGAGCGCCTTTTTCTTCTCAGAATTTTCTTGTTCTTTTTTCAAGTCTGCTGCAACACATTGCATGATGGCATCACGCGATCTGTTACAGCTTGGCGAATTGCCGTTTTCGTCGCTTTGATGTGGTTGACTAGCGGTAAGTTTTAAACAAAAAATTGTATTTTGTGCTCATTTTGCACATTTTATAATTTTTCGACCGAAAAATATTCTGCTGTTGTTGTTGTTTCTTTTAGATCTGGACTTGTATGTGGGTATGTATAAATATGTCTTTATCTTTCCAGGAATTTTTTTAATATGAAGAAGTAGCATAGGGCTACTTCTTGAAAATATATAAATTTTATCTTTTCAGGAATTTTCTAATATGAAGTAGCATAGGGCTACTTCTTAGAAATATATAAATTTCATTAAATTCTATACTCTGGGAAATCATGCGGTTTTCTCTACAGACGTAGAGAAGCCAAACAAGAGTAGCGTAAGGGGGTATACGCTACAGTCTTGAACTTTACTTATAGTTCAAGAAAAGAGCGTTCGGAAAATGTAAAATTTCACGTAGAAGTCAAATTTGCAAGTAATTTCACTCTAAATTTAATAGTTTTTGAGTTATTTAATAATTTTAATATTTTCTATTTACGCAATTGGTAAGAAAAAGACAGCGAAAAGAGTAAAAATAGCTGAAATTATCAATTCGCACGAAAATTCACGACGAAAAACTCTAGTATTGCAATAAAGAGTACTGCCGTGCGTGCTTTCTTGCAGAATTTATGTTTTTATACTCGCCACAGTAGGAAGAGTTTAAAATTTTTAATTTTTGTTTCATATTAAGCACGACGATAAATCAGAAATACAATTTACCTGAATTATGTCATGTACCTGAATTATTTGAAGAATTATAATTAAACCATTCAATTTTATTTTCAATAGTTATTTATACCCTTTCTTTTTAGATGTATCCAAATCATGTGGAGATTAACGTGGGTTGGCAGTCCTTACAAAAGTTGCCTGGACGTGGAAATAAAAGGGCGAACGCGGAACGAATCTCTCTCTTTCATCATCAATCAGTCAACGAGTTCATTTGGTTTTTGGCAATTTTCGGCATTTATCTTCATCATCTTCAGTTTTATTGTTTTCATTATATTCAGTTTTTATTGTTTTCATCACCTTCAATTATTATTTTCATCAGCAATTGGTATTATTTTATAATATTTTATTGTTTCTTTTCTTATAATTTTTCAGACAATTAAATGTTGCGGGGGAAAATCATTCAATGATTTATACGTTGAATGAACATGCCTGCTAGCTTAAATTGGTGAAATAAATTGAGTGCAAGTGGTTTTTAAAGGATCTATAGTTATAGTTTAGTTATTGAATTTTTTTTACTGTAAAGAAGTATTAAGTAAGGAACATATTGGAGTAAAAAACTTGTGTTAAATTGAATTTAAGTAAAGTAGAGAAAATTTAATATATGATAGTTCGCACGTCTTCTCATTTAATTTTCATATCCAGTCAAAATCGAATTCCTTTGAATAAAGATTTGCTGAACAATTGTTTTCTAATTAAACAGGCATTCATCTTGGATATCATAAGGATTGGTCTTATAATACGTTTTCACTGGGCCTGAAATTATGCAATTTCCAGTAAAAATTTCGAAATTACGTGACCCTGCTTTCACTTGCCACTTTGTAATTTTGTTGACAGTTAACTGCTTACCATATTTTGACATTGCATATGGAAAATGATTATTTTTGGTAAAACGAACAGAAATAGGTGCTCAAAAAGGCGACAATAGTTGTATTGTGATGAGTAAGAAACTAAAATATATCGCCTGTGCTTATCAGGGTGTCGATTAAACTTGTATAAATTTTAAAATGAGAGTATTATCACTACAAGTGTCGTATTATAGGAGAAAATGTCGGCGACATGCTCAAAACTTGATAAGGCTACAAGTGAAAAATGCAGCACTACTAAGCATAATAGTTACTTATCGAAAACAAAAATCACAATGGAACAGGGTATGTTGCGGTTATTATAGGAAAAAGTGTTTCAATATAGTTTACATATTACAATTACGAACCAGCATTTTCTCTCGATTCAGGAGAATTATTTGAGCATAAATATAAATGATCATAAATATTCAATGGATCGGAAATCTCCAAGAGCAAGAAAATCTCAACAACAGACAACAACCTGAACTTTCAACTCCAATCAATGATTCTCAACCAACAACTGAAAATATTAGAAGGGATAAGCACATACACATGTAAGGAAATAAACGCAAACCGTATTTTTTATATTATAATATTTTTAATTTCTGCTTCTTACATTTATATTTTATTTGGCAAACTATTTATAAGATCTCTCTGGAAAATGCTAATATATTTTACATCTTTTTTTAGTATTTTATTTCGTTTGTCTTCAATTTCTGTAAGCTTCAAATCAGTCTCTGTTACATGTTTTATTTCCGCCGATATCTCGTCATTCGTACATTTAAATTCCTTCAAAATTTCCGAGTGAGTATTTACGATTTTCTTCTTTTTAGATGTAAACTTTCCTTACGCTGAAGATGACGGTGGCGAGGAAATCGACCTCGAAGAAAACGCTTTCTAACGAAGTTTCGTCATCCAATATTGAATGGCTTACAGTAAATGGACGAAGAATTCGCATAAACCTCGTCGAATTCGAACTCTGTAAAATGTGCCCGCATTATTTTTAATAATTAGTTGCGTAAAAAGATTTTTTTCCTCACCTTGTTAAGTTATTAATTTTCACCCTTATCTCCTCTTCTGTCGGTCAGAATTAAATTATCGTCCGTATATGAAACAAAATTTTTCGATCCAAATTGTCGCGTAATTTCTGCCAATAGTTTCATAAAGAGGGTGCTTTGTTTAATCTAAAAGGCATTCTCTGGAATGCGTAATGCTCCTCTATGGGTATCAGATAATAACCATTCGTTAAATAAAATGTTGTAAAATACATTTTATTAGGTAAATAATTCAATGTATCTTGGATGCTTGGCACAGTCGCAGTTTGTATAGTATCCGCCATCTAGCATTTCGTAAATTTTTTGCTTGACAACATCCTTTATGTATTCCATAAAGCCTCTTTATATGCTGTATGTTGATATCGACTAAGTCTGTCTTAACCATTTCACTGAAGTTATATAAAAAAGAGTCACGGTACGAATTCAAAATGTTAAGAAGGTTCAGATATTTCAATAGTTACTGAGTTTTAGTAATTTCATATTTTCCCTGCTATAATTTTTATCTCCGAGTGGTCCAGAAAATTTGTTTCCACAATAACTGTGTTGACTTCGCATTATTCGGTATCACCAAAAGGTCTGTTTCCATATCAATGTTTGAGACTTTAAGAGTATCTTTCCAACACAATGTTTTCCCAAATGGTAAGGCATTCACTGCCCAAAACCAAATATGCTACGAGCTCTAAGTCATTTACCTTTATCACGAGATGATACTCATCCCTGTTTAGTAGAAAGTCATTGGTTATCATCGTTTCAAGATCTAACATCTTTTTATTGGGGCAATATCTAGCCTTGTAACCCAGCTGTCTACATATATAACGAATTCTATTTTTGTGTGGTACTTCACAGATCCTCCTGAAATGGTCATTCTTTTCACAACTAAAATGTTAACCCCTAAACTTCATGGTTACCTAAATTCATACACTGAATTTGTAATACCGAATGACTTGTGCCGTGACTTAAATTTGTCGAATTAAGCTCGCGAGTCTTTAGACGGATGCTGCTGGTGAGTATTGCTGGATAATTTTGTGCCCACCCACTTAAAACTAATGTACCATGAAATCCTCTTTTCTTCGCCTCTACTTAAGATGTTTGTTTGCCGTTCACGAACTCTATTCCTGGATAAAGCTTTATTTGCACTAATAATTCTGACAACGTTTGACAATTAGCAGCAAGTAACATATTTATGATGCTTTTGTCTCCCAGACCGGCGGAAATTTATTTTAGTGTTGATTCTTCGGTCATATTAATTTTCTTTGCCAACGTAGTGACACTATAAAAATTATTTTTAACACATTCGTCCTTTTCTCTTTTACATATCATGATTTGAAATAGAATGGACGCCTAATCCTTTTCCAACGGAAACGCTTGGACAATTTCATACTTACAATCATTCCATGAACTGATAGTACTCTGCTTTCACTGGTAAAAGTACGGCGCTGCTTGTAGGGTTTAATACATCTTTTAGTATTTCATGAATTCCAATGGAAGTTACAGGTTCAGCAACAGTTATATTTGACAACATAATAATATCTGCACTTTGCGAATGATTTCTTGTAATTTCATAAAATATATAGCATTCTGTGAAATGCGAAAAATAAAAACTAGCAAAGGTAGTTGAGTCAGTTGTTTTTTAGAGCTTAAATAAGATACAAGATTGATCATCGAAATAAGCGTGATACATATAATAGATAGAATTAATTAAAAAATTAAATGAATCTAAACATAATTTATTAATATGGTGTGTCTTCCAAGTACAGATTTTCAGGACAATCCCGTTTCGAGATAAACAGGAATTTATACTAAATTGGTGACCCCGAACGCAAAAGTGGACCTCAAAGACTCGCAAAAAAGATTAATATATAACGTGCCGCCGAATAATAATACAACGGAAACCATCTTAACGTATTTAATGAAGCAGACGAATCAAGAGAAATTTTGATAACACCAGAGAAGAATAAATTACAGGAAAAATTGTCAGTTCCCGCCTCCTGTGGTAAGGAACTGAAGATTGCCGTTGAAGCTTCTACATGAACAGCATAACACAAGAACTGAAGATTGCCGTGGCAAATTTATACGAACAGCAATACCCAGGATTATACATAAATTACCAAAGAAAAAAAACGAAGGAGCTGAAATAGAACAAGAAAACAATATTAAAAAGAACATTGCAAAAAAGGGAAAAGCGGGAAAAGAGGGGAAGTATCCGAAGATTACAAGAAGAAGATGAACAAAGGTTAGTTTAGCGCAGATGAGTTAGAATATAATAAATAAATAAGTATAATTTTTACATTCAAATGAAATACCGCATGTTACCCAAAAAACAAAGGGATTTGAACATAAGTCGAGAAAAATTTATAATATTTAAGAACTTCTATTGCAAGTTCGGAAGGAAGTATTGTGTGGTCAAATTTCAGAAATTGTTGTAGATTGAGTATTTTTCCCTGAGTTTTCAATAGAGAATTATCTGTTTCCTCTATGAGCTTGAAACGGCATTGTGTTTTTCACAAAAATTCGTTTTTTTTGTTTCGTTGAACATCTTTGAATCGCGAGTGATTTTAATTAAGCATTTTTAGGTGCAGCTTTTTCAATGAATACACTGGGTAATGAACAACCACCAGGTGACCAAACAAATGCCATGGCAGTATCTCCTAGTACGTCACAGAATTTCGTGTCAGCCGCTGCTGTCAGGTTGCCAACCTTCTGCCCACCAGGTTCAGAGGCTTGGTCCATATAAGCAGAGACAGAATTTGCCACAAAAGGAGTTACGGCTGTTGCGACGAGGTTTGCCCATATTGTACAAGCTCTTCCACTGAAGGTTGTAATGAATGTCCAAATCCACCGGCGGATAATAAATATCTAAATTTAAAGCGTATCCCGATCCAAAGATTCTCAGAATCGGAAGATAATAACTAAGAACATATTTTGTGCTCTTAGGAAATTGGGGATCGAAAGCCCTCGGAATTTTATCGTTCAAAGGAAATATTGGCCGCAAGCTGTACAACATTTAATGTAGAGCTTTTACGAAAATTGTGGATGCGTAAATTACCACAAATTATTAACATCGCATTAATGGCCTCAGATAGATAGAATTAGATAAAATATTCTATGTATCTAAAGTATATCTAGTGTTAATAATGGTTTTACTTTCCCCGCAGCCAAACCAGACCTACTAGACCTTAATACAAATATTTATTTAAGTACGAAAATTACTAGTCTAGAAAATAATCTAGAATGTTTGGAGAAATTAATACAAAATTAGCTTGTATAAAATTTTTCTCGCACCAATTTTAAAAATTTCAGGAAAGACTTCAAAGATCGCTTACGAAGTAATTTTTGAAAGGCAGGGGGATAGATGACCCTATCCCAAAGCATGGAGGCCAAAGCGGCCCATTGTGCTGTCCTGCTAGAAGGACATTCACCACAACCTTCCTGTCCTCTTAATGAAGCGCACCAGGTCTTGGTGAGGCAGGTTTTTCAGCTCATCCACAGATGTGTTAGATGAGCGTGAAGTGAGCTGTGGCCGGTAAAATGCCAACCACAGTTCTACTTTGTTTCCATTCGAACTCCATGAGAAAATCGAAGATATTCCCATTGGGCCCGTAATGAAACAGTTTTTTACACCTGCAAGTATTCAGGTTCGCCCATCTCTGCTAATGCTTTCTCCGAACATCCGCTTTCATTAGAGACCCGATAGTCAAGGTGGCAATGCCTACGGCGCGTTCCGGTCAAAGGAACGGAGAAATAGAGCCAGTACTAGCTAAAAGGTCAGCCCTTTCATTCCCCATAATCCCCGTGTGACCAGGAACCCACAGAAGGGACACCTTGTTGTGGATACACAGCTTATCCACAGAAGCCTTGCAATCCCCCAGTACCTTAGATGTTATCCGAAGGCCACTCAGAGCCATCAAGGCTGCCTGACTATCCACGAGGATAGCAATGTCCTTCTCCTTGATTTGCATGTCAAGGGCTAACTTCGCTGCCATCGATATGGCGAAGGCTTCAGCCTGGAATAGTAATAAACCGTTCTGTTGGTACCATTTCAAGTTTGGAGAAAAGGCAAATAAATGCTTACTTCCTTGTAACTTTAATAATTTTTTTAGTTAAAAAAACTAAATGTCCCCTCTGCGTGTTACAAACATAACAAATTTTCCTCAAAACTTCTATTTATATTTGATAAGGAAAACAAAATAAAATTTTTAATTTACACAGGGGTAGATTTATTAGTTCTTCCGAATTCTATTTTTGCAAAATATAAAAGCGACCCAAGTTTAACTTTAACGGCAGCAAACGGATCAACTATTAAAACATTTGGAACTAAATTACTGAAAATAAATGTTGGTCTTACACGCGATTTAACTTTCCAAATCATTATTGCCAATGTGAATAAAGCTATTATTGGAGCCGAATTTTTGTCAACATTTAATCTAGTAGCAGATTTAAAAAAATAAACTAATTGACGGACAAACATCATTATCTCATCTAATGGAATCATAATAAATATCTACTAATACTCCATCACGTCGTCACTACATAAATTCGCACGGTTGAAACAGGCTCCATGATTCGATCTCCAAGTTAATCATCATATAGCTCATCATATATACAGGGTGTTGTGGCGTACGCTTTAACATAGATTTCATAACAGCGGTAACACCGCAAGCAAAATGTCAAATACTTTTACAACTCTGAATTATTGTAATAGATTATTCCGAGAATGGTGAGTCTTGAGTACATCGTACAGCGGAGCAGTCGATAGAGTGAATAAATCGGTTTTGTTATATGTAAGAGTAGTATTTTATTTTATATTATTTTTGCAACCATCCAAGTGATACGGTAGCAGTGATTACCATCTACCCCAACAAATTGGTGACCCCGACGGCCGATTTATTCAACATTTAATTTCATCAAGAGCCGCAGCATCAAAGCTAATCGAAACACAACACCGGCCAAAATATTTTTAATCAGGGAATCGATATCTGGACAGAAACTCAGCTAAAAGGAGAATCTCCAAAGTTTGCAGTTTTTCCTGGACATAAAGGTTACGTTACATATTATTTCCCAAAAAGTTTTTCTTTTCCACATCGATAAGCGGAAAATCGAAGTCCCGGTGTCATACGGCTAACGGTGGCGCGCATTCTTAACACCATACATCGATATATTATATTATTTATCTTGCTGTAATATCTTTGCAACATTTTCATTAGTTAAGTGAAGTAGTTGAAATTTCTTTCAATTTTTCGTATACGTACATATATAAGTGAAGTAGTTGAAATAACCTCAAAATTTTTAATACGTACATACACATATAAAATATTTTTTTTTTTTTCGTCAAGATTTTATTAAATTTAGAATTTCAACTTGCCAATTAATAAAACTCCGACTTTTAATTCAACTTAATAACATTTTTAAAATTCAAATAAGTTTATATAGTAATACATTTTTGTATCATTTTAGCATACATGCGCACACATCTGGAACCTTAAAGGAAAATAGTGAATAGAGTATCTTGGAACCTAAAATTACACACATTGGTAAAAAATAAAATAAAAACGCAAAGGTTTTAAATTGGATTTATCCTTCACAGTGAGTACACCGTTCAGAATTTGCTACAATAAAATAACAAATAAGCAATTAATTTACACACAAAATTTGTATAAGAATATTTCATTTCAATATATTTTTTTTTTAATTATGAAAGTGCTTGGCTTGTGTTGAAATCACAGATATAAGTATTTTAATTAAACGTAAAACGAATTCTATATAAAGTGAATCACGCACTCTCGTCGGGAGAAATACTTCAAAGAGACATTGCATATATTTATTATCAATAATACTAGTTCGGGAGACGCTACTTAAAATGTCTGATAAGGAGGATAACAATAACGATACCGGTAATCTCCATACCGCGGGAACATCACATAGTCAGAACGACACAAACGATAACACAACGTCCCAACAATTAAACAGAGACATAAACAATATCTTATCGGCATCCTTAGTTTCCATTAAAATACCACCTTTTTGGCAAAACAGACCTGACTTATGGTTCCTTCAAGTCGAAACTCAATTCCGTTTAAGAAATATTACATCAAGTAACACGAAATACGACTACCTCATCTCTTCTTTATCCCCCGAAATCATGGAACTCGTCGCAGACATTTTAATCAGTCCCCCTCAGGCAGATAAATACGAAAATTTAAAAACTATTTTACTAGCAAGAAGCCAAGATTCCGAGGAAAAGAGACTCGATGCTCTGCTCCATCGAATAGAATTAGGAGATGCAAAGCCATCGGAGCTATACCGCCAGATGGAATCCCTAGCAGGAGGTAACAGTCTGGTTAATAAACCACTATTAAAAAAACTCTGGCTGAACAAACTACCATCTTCTACACAAGCGTGCGTCATAGCGATAGAAGATTCTCATTCACAGGAAGAAGTTTTCAAGATCGCTGATCGTATATACGATTCAACCAGCGGACCTAAGATATCTTCCATAAACGAGCCGAGCGACGAAAATGTTTATCTTAGGGAGCAAATCAATACCCTTACGTGAAAGTTGAAAAATCTCGAAAACAGAAGTCCTCGGCGGTTTTGCTCACGCTCCCAATCACGCTCACGAGATACAACCCGTAACTCTTCAAACGACAACAAATTTCGCAACAGAACGACTTCCAAACCAAAGGATTTAGAGAAACTATGTTGGTATCATAAGCGTTATGGTGTAAAGGCGAAGAAATGTATAGCGCCCTGCGAAAAATCAAGACATCAAACAGAGACAAAAAACGAATAAGCGAATTTTCGTCCACGGCAGCGAAAAATTCCTCAATTCCTCGCCGTTTATTTATACTCGACAAGACCTTCAACATCCGTTTTCTAATTGATACCGGCGCAGAAGTTTCAATTGTTCCTAAACATTATTTTCCCAAATATCGTAACAAAGCTGATCTTGTTTTAACGGCTGCGAACGGAGCTGCAATTCCTACCTACGGTTTTAAACAACTCGCAGTAAACATCAATCTAAGGCGTACATTTCATTACACGTTCATCATAGCTGCTACAGACTATGCCATACTAGGAGCAGATTTCTTATACAAATTCGGTTTGATAGTTGATTTACGCGAAAGCAAATTAGTAGATAGACAAACCGATCTTTCAACAAAATGTTACATGAGACATGTCCTTTCATGCTCACCTAAACTGTTCTCAGTCGACGGAGAACTCGGTTCCATCCTTGATGAGTTTCCATCCCTTAAGGCACCCCCAAATTTCAATACTCCGGTTAAGCACAGTGTTTTGCATAGAATCACTACATCTGGGACACTCCCATCCGCTCGACCAAGACGTCTTAGCATGGAAAAATTAGCGGTAGCTAAAAACGAATTTCAGCGGATGCTTGATCTTGGGATTTGTCGCCCCTCCTCATCACCAGTCGCATCACCCTTGCATCTAGTACCCAAAAGGAATGCACCTGACTGGAGGCCTTGCGGTGACTATCGACAACTCAACGCGGTAACCGTTTTCGACAACTACCCACTTCGAAATATTCAAGATTTCTCAATGAATCTCCATGGAAACGTTATTTTTTCTAAAGTAGACTTGGTTAGGGCATATCACCAGATTCCTGTAGCACCGGAACACGTGTATAAGACTGCCGTAACAACACCTTTCGGTTTGTACGAGTTTTTACGAATGCCTTTTGGTGTTAAGAATGGGGCACAGTCCTTTCAAAGATTTATCAATGAAGTTCTGAAAGGTCTCGACTTCCTTTTCGTTTACATCGACGATATACTAGTTTTCAGTAAATCGCTTGATGAACACAAAAATCATTTACGTACTCTGTTTAAACGTTTAAACGAGTACGGAATCAACATCAATCCGAGCAAATGTACGCTAGGAGTCAAAGAACTCGAATTTCTCGGACACACGGTAAACTCCAATGGTATAGCCCCTACAAAAACTAGAATCGCAGCAATTGCCGATTTTCCCACTCCGATTACAACTAAACAGCTGCAACGTTTTTTAGGCATAGTAAATTTTTACCATCGATTCCTCAAAAACATTTCACAACTTGCTTCTCCCCTCTACGAGCTGATAAAACAGTGCTCAAAAAGAAAGGAAAGCAAAATTAACACTGTGTGGAACGATGAATGTAATAATGCCTTTAAGCAAGTCAAGACGGCGCTCCAAAATCACACCCTCCTAGCACACCCCAACCCTAATGCAAGAATTAGTCTCATGGTAGATGCATCTAACGTAGCAGTAGGAGCCGTATTACAGCAGCAAAACAGAGAATCATGGGAACCTTTAAGCTTTTATTCCAAGAAACTATCACCGACAGAACAGAAATATTCCACCTTTGACAGGGAATTACTTGCTATCTATCTCGGCATTAAACGTTTCAAATATTTCGTCGAAGGTAAAGAATTCACAGTTTTTACTGATCACAAGCCACTTACAAGGGCATTAGGTTCAAAAACAGAAAAATCACCTCGGCAAACCAACCATTTAGAATATATAGCACAATTTACCAACGATATTAGATACGTGAAGGGTAGCAGCAACTTAGTTGCAGACGCTTTATCGCGATGTTATATTGACACCATAAACATTAAGAAGTTAGACATACCTACACTAATTCACGAACAAGATCAAGACGATGAACTCAAAAATATCTTGTCACAGGAAAACACATCCTTTACCCTAGAAAACATATACATACCCGTCGAAGAAAAACACATTTGGTGCGAAACATCAACCTCTTCAAAAAGACCATATGTCCCTGAAACTTTACGGCGTACGATTTTCGACTCCATACATGGACTTTCTCATCCTAGCATTAGAGTAACTCGTAAACTTATAACCAGTAAATATTTCCGGCCAAACATCAATAAAGACGTAAACCATTGGGCCAAGACCTGCATCGCATGTCAAAAAAGCAAGATAACCAGACATACGAAATCACCTCATGGCATTTTCGACGTCCCTAGTGGGCGTTTCGACCACGTGCACATAGATATAGTAGGACCACTTCCACAATCTAATGGTCATACCTACATATTAACCATGAAAGACCGATTCTCTTTCTGGCCCGAGCCCATTCCATTAAAACACATTTCCGCTTCAACAGTAACTTCTTCCTTTCTACAACACTGGATATCTCGGTACGGAATACCCAAAACCATTACGACAGATCAAGGCACTCAATTTGAGTCCAACCTTTTCAGAGAAATTACGAACTTACTCGGAGTGCACAGGATACGTACGACAACTTATCATCCACAGGCGAACGGATTTGTCGAAAGATTTCATAGACAACTAAAATCTGCAATAAAAGCAACAAACGATACAAGAAAATGGTATTATACTTTACCTTGGATTCTTCTCGGTATCCGTTCAGCCATCAAGGAAGACTTTGAAGCATCTCCAGCTCAATTGCTATATGGTCAAACACTACGTCTACCTGCAGAATTCGTTATATCAGATAACGACGAAGAGCCCAAACTACTAACAAGTGAGTTAGCCAGGCAGATGCAAGAAAGCATCGCCCAAATCAAACCCAAACCAAACAGAATACGCAAACAAAATTCAATTTTCGTACCTCAACAATTACAAACATGCTCGCATGTTTTTGTAAAAGAAGAAGTCCACAAAGGAGCACTAAAACAACCTTATAACGGACCTTTTAAAGTGATTTCGAAACAAGCCAAAACTTTTCATATTCTTATAAATGGAAAAAACCAAATAATATCGATTGATAGAATTAAACCCGCATTCGTAGCAAATTCTGACACACTTACATCCGAAGGGGCAACCAAAAAACTATCAAAACCCAAAGTTAAATTCAATTTACAAGATTTAAAAATTATATAAGCACTACTTTTCCATAAGGGGGAGTGATGTGGCGTACGCTTTAACATAGATTTCATAACAGCGGTAACACCGCAAGCAAAATGTCAAATACTTTTACAACTCTGAATTATTGTAATAGATTATTCCGAGAATGGTGAGTCTTGAGTACATCGTTCAGCGGAGCAGTCGATAGAGTGAATAAATCGGTTTTGTTATATGTAAGAGTAGTATTTTATTTCATTTTTGCAACCATCCAAGTGATACGGTAGCAGTGATTACCATCTACCCCAACAGGTGTTTCCCCTTAGGAGGTCAATAGAGCAGGAGGGGATAGTACTCACCTAGAACCTGATTCAGAAATAAAGCTAGTTTTTCACAAAACACCCTGTATTTTAAAACGTACTGGGCGCACGGTCACAATTAAGAGCTCATTTCTTGTTTGCCTAGGTGAGTACTATAACCTCCTACTCTATTGACTTCCTAAGGTGAAACACCCTGTATACTGCTAGTCAACTTCCTTTTTTCGCCTTCGACGACTCGACACTCAGAAATTTAAAATAGTAAAATTGGAATTCGAACATATGGCAAAATTAGGTTTGTGTCGCAAATCTCTTCCCGCCCTATCGTCACCAATACACATGGTATTCAATAGAGATTCTATAGAATAGCGACCTTGCGGCGATTATAGATGATTAAATATCATCACTACGCCGGATCGGTAGCTGATTCCCCACATTCAGAATTTTTCGGTAAATTTATGTGATTGTTCAATATTTTCCAAAATCCATTTAGTTAGGGCGTATCATCAGATAGCAATGTCCAACGAAGACATACACAAAACAGCTATCACTACACCTTTCGGCCTTTTCGAATTTACGAGTATACCATTCGGGTTGAGAAATGCCGCGCAAACATTTCAACGTTTCATGGATGTTTTAAAAGATTAAGATTTCATTTTCATTTACATTGACGATATTTTGGTCGGCAGCAATGATAAAAAAGAACACAAAATACATTTACAAAAAGTTTCGTTCGTTTACAAGAGTACGGTATTGTAATAAACCAAGCTAAATGTGTGTTAGGCGTAGATTCTCTAGATTTGCTTAGCCACAAAATCGGTAAGGATAGAATCCATCTGTCAGAGGTTAGAGTAAAGATTATTATGACTCTTCCGTCTCCTAAAACGATTAAGTTCGGCTATGTATGGAACAAATCCATGGTAATAGTTAACAACCCGATAAATTTCTGAATTTGTAATTTATCGGGCTGGTTAACTATTACCATGGATTTGTACCATACATAGCCGAACTTTTAAATCCAATACATTCAAATCTGACTTACTTATTACAAAAACCGAAGAACGATAAACATTTTCTTTGGCTGCTTGAATACGTAACGGTTTTTCAAAAAATTAAACAATCTCTTTCGGAAACCACGTTACTAGACCACCCTCAAGAAGATGCAAACTTAATCTGACTGTAGACGCCTCAGCGGTAGCGATCGAAGCAGTGTTAGAACAATATTATAATCACTACTTTCGATAGAAAACTGTTAGCTGCTATTTATCAATAAAACATTTTAGGAATTTCTTAGAAGTCCGATAACCAGATCATAAACGTTGCTCAATTCACATCAGATATTAAACATATGAAAGGAAAATCAAATTTCGGTACAACGAATGACACAAAAATTGATTTAAAACCAGTCGCCAAATCTCGGGAGAAAAACGAGGAATTAAAAAACTTAATTTCCCACACAGTTCAAAACTCTACTTTTAGATTAGCTGAAATAAAAATTCCGCCTACTGTCAACAATATTTGGTGCGATATGTCAACGAAATCAAATCGCCCGTTTTTGCTCCAAATGTATTCAATTCAATTCAATTATCAAGATTACTAAATCTTTTTAACATGTACAACATATATTATTAGGAAGAAACTACTGAGCGACAAAATAAGGATGGCATTGATGTCATTAATTATAGACTACATACAAAAGTAAGATGACAAAATAACATACTAACAAGTATAATTAACAATTAACTAACTGTGCATATAGTTTTTATAATCTATTGAATTTATTATTTCATTTAAATAGTGTGTTTATTAGATGCGTGCAGCTAGTATCTAAGTTTTAAGGGGGCAGCCAAGTATTGAATTTCTGTATTGGGATATATGGTCAAAGCGCCGAAGTCCAAACACGAATCTTATACAATTGTTAAATGTCACTTCCACTTCCGGGAGCAGCCAGAATCCAGGGTAGGATAGACTGAGTTTCCATAGGTAAAAAATGGAACAACTAAAGCTTTGACTATTTTGAGTTTGGTAGCTATTGAAAGAAAATGCGCACACCAAAGTTTACGAAGTGTACCATAAACCTTACTCAGGATGCAACAGGTCAGGCGAAAGTTGAGCATGACCCCAAGATTTCTAACTCGCTCCAAGTGAGGCAGAGGATTATTATTTAGGAGAACTGGGGGAATATTTAATGGATCCAAACCTCGCCTGTGGAGTATCATATAATTTGATTTGTTTGCATTCAAGGCAAGATCATTTACCAAGGACCATTCATGGATGCGCTCCAGATCATTGTTGATTTTGAGGATACAATTCTCAGATAGACCAGCAGGGCAGCACAGAACAATTTGAACATCGTCAGCATACATATGTCTTTTGGCGTTGCGTATCATATCTGGTAAGTCGTTAATATAGAGACTAAATGGAAATGGTCCAAGGATAGAGCCTTGTAATACACCACGAGACAGATATAAGGGGTCAGAGAGAAGGTTGTTACTTTTCACTTGCTGCGTACGATCTGACAAAAAACTTTTCACGACTGATAGAGCGAGAGTGGCAAATCTAAATTGTACGGCCAATTTTTGTAATAATTTACAGTGATTAATGCTATCAAAAGCTTTTGAGAAGTCTAGTAATACAAGAATACCCAAGTTATCTCTATCAAGAGCTTTCCGAATATCAGTGGTAACCCTTAACAAAGCCGTTTGGCAGCTGTGCGTGCATCGAAATCCAGACTGCCACGTTGATAATAAGTTATTACCCTCAATATAGTCAAGCATTTGATCAGTCAAGAGATTCTCCAGATTTTTCCCTAAGAAGCACAACAGGCTGATAGGTCGAACATCAGACATACAATTAGGGGAACTCTTTTTTGCAGTGGCTATTACAGTAGGTCTTTTAAAATTTGTTGGAAGTTTAGAGGATGTTAAAGCTGCATTAAAGATATGGTTGACAACAGGTAGTATTACGTGCAAGAGTATTTTTAAGAAATATCCCGGTATGTTATCCGGACCACAGGCATTCGATTTAGTTGAGAGTTGAGAGAATAGTACGGTACATCTCTGCCGAATCCACGCATCGAAATCTGAAACCGTTATTTGATACCAGTGTAAGATTTCACTCACAATATCTGATGACAGTGCAGATATTAATGTTGTGGGAGATACAAAATGTTCATATAGGTCATTAGGGTCAAAATCATGCCAGGAGACCGTGCACCATGAACACCCATTCGTTTTAGATTGGACCAAAACTCTCCGTCATCATCAAACACACCATCATGCAGGCACGAACCAATTCAGTCAGTCCCTGAAGGTTCTGTTCAGCCAGAACCTGAAGATGTACTAAGTAATCATGACACTGCCAGCACAGATGAACATTTCGATTTTCATGGATTCGAAGATTCACCATCACCATCCCAAAACTCGAGACACCAAATAAACCCGAACACACCACCTAGTACCCAATCCACACGTACCGTCAGATTTATGCCAGACGGAAACGCTGTTTTCCAACAGCAAACCACAAGAACTGGACGAATCACTCAACCTCCCAGTAGATTTGATACTCGCTAAACCTATGGTTTCGCTGGCGGGGGAGTGTTGTGGCTGTCTTCACCACGAGCTACAGACACCATTCTTTGGTTAGCAATATCGGCGAAACATTTATAGTGTTTCGCGATTGTGAATAAAGTCACTTTGATCGCTGTAAAAGGTTATTAATAAGTAGGCCTTGATTCTGATTGAAAAATGAAAAAAAAACAAAAGTTTGTATTTTTGATTGTCTGTTTAAGTTACCACTCATCGGGTTAAGTTGTTTTTACAAATAAAAAACGTGTATTAATTCTTTTTCGCCTTTTTGGAAATATTTATAGTCAGTCTGTCCGAGTCTAGTATTTTAAGTTTTCCTGTCCGTCCGTTCAAACTATAAATTTTATTCTATTCTAATAATAGACTTTACTTAAATATTGTATTCGTTCGTGTCGTTGAATTACCTTGTGTTAAGGCTCAACAACGTGCCACATTGTTTATTTTTTGTGTTTAGTTACATTCCGAAAGGAGTCTCTGTATAAACCAATAAATCATAAAAGTGAAACAATACTTTTCATTGGAATACGGCTTACTACAAACTAGGAGAACTAATAAGTATTCTCCCACATCTAGCAACAACTCGTAATAGTGATGCAGTTTCGATATGTCAACGATTCGAGCGTTCTCCTCACCTTATAGTTGAGAACCTGGCCCCCCACAAGATTACACATCAAGTCGAATGCTGATAACAAATCTTCACGGGACATATATCCTAAACCCCACATCAAGACATCAACTGAACTTGAGTGCTGATAACTGTCATAGATCCCGCATCAGTCACTCATATCCTCACATCGGAGCTTCTTCAACAAACTAAATGTATGGTAACCATTTCAAGAGGTTTCCAATACATCAAAACTAAGTGTATGGGTAACCATTTCAAGAGGTTTCCAATACATCAAAACTAAGTGTATGGGTAACCATTTCAAGAGATTACACCTATCCACCAAAGGCTCAGCTGGTTAAAAAAATTTACATCACTTTCATCAATAACCAGAAAAAGATCAAGTAGAGAAGGATTTGGCACACCACAAAAAGTAGGTATTCTCTTGACTTGCTTGAGATCAAGCCGTTGGATAAGATGTAGGAAGTTTTCTGAAGGTGCATTACGCAGCAACAGATTGACATTGAAAGCACCCCCAATAATTACCTATTATACCTATGGGTGATAGAAGCAATAGAATCATCGAATTTCAATGCATTGTCTGTAGAAAAGCAATTGTCAGCACTAGACCGGACTTCAACGCACAGAAACTCAAAAGGGTGGCTGGGCGGTGATTAATTGTTCACAGCCGATTTTTCAAGTTGATTTTTACATAGGCTGCAACTCCGCCCCCAGATCGATTACATCTGTCATTTCTATGCAGCTTGTAACCTGGAATATCAACTAATCCAGATGGTATCTCACAATGTAGCCAAGTCTCAGAGACGAGTATCACCTCAACTTCCGATTGAGCAAAAATTGTCTATAGTTAACTTATTTTCGGGCCTATACTTCGCGAGTTCATACAGCATACTTTAAGACCAGGAGTCCTGGAGCAAAAGATGTTCACTAAAGTTCCTACCTTGTTCATCCACTAAAAATTTATAAAAATATCATGTCTGCACAGAGCCAGTGATAGCGCAAATTAAGAGGCAGATTAAAGCTAGAAATAAAGATAAAACAGCCCGGCACATGCATCAGATAATTGACAAAACTCAATATATAAATACACACACTGAAAAAAAACTAATATAATTAAGCTGCAAGCAGTATAATATAAATTCATTTTTAAGTTAACTGAAAGAAAACAATAAAGCAAATTAAGCAAATCATATAAGACAGAAAAAAAATTCAAAACTATGCTATTAACTAAACCATTGCCGTCTTTATTTTCCAGGCCGTGACATCGAATTCTTTGAATGTGTTAGAGTGGGACGATTTCGTGTTTCTCTTAGCATTTGCTCTTATGGAAAAATGCATTAGTTTCAACTTCAACCTTCTGCACAATGTAAATAAGCCTCCGTACTAAAAGTTTTATTCAGGAATTTTTTTATTAAATTCCTTGTGCATTTACCAGCATAAAAATCTAAGTACTTTCTTTAAGAAAACTGCTTATATTTTATTACTCAAACATAACAATTCTGTTGCCTTCATAACTTGTTGCGGTAACTAGTTTTGGAGATAACTGCAAACGAAGTGAATCAGTCCTTCTTAAAATGAAAAAATGGCCATTTTTTGGTACAAAAATGGATATATTTTCAACTCATCATTATGAAGAACTGATAAGCCGTGGAAATTCACTTTTCAGGAGAAAAAATGTTCGCAACAGAGTACTAATGAATGTGAAACAAAGAACGGAAGAAGTATATACAAAATATAGGAACTGAGGTGTATATGACCCAAGTGAAAAAAAATCCGTCTTTCGGCGGTAAAAAGTAGTTATGAAGTTAAAATGTTCAAAAAAAGATCTACACTACTACTACTCGATTACCCGCTTCTCCCTCTTTAATTTGATACCAAACATGACGTATTTGGGACAACCCCCAATGAGGGGTGGTACGAACCCCATCCCCAAAGGCCCCTACCCCAAATATTTTTCATCTATATTTTTGTACTCTGACCCTAAATCCGAAGGAAAAAGCCCCAATGCTCTACGACCCTCCCACACAGATTTCGCTGTTCTTCAATATTGCGATACTTCTCACGTTATCCCTAACTCGCCAAGTATTTTAGAGAATCGCGAAAGGAGAGTTAGGGAGCTTTAATCGGGGAAAACGAAAATTCTCATCTTCCAAACTCCCAAACTCTCCGAGTTACAGAATCCGGCCCCAGGTGTCATAGGGGCATCAAGTGGAGTTGGATCCGTAAGCGCATGGAGTGCAGCAATATCACTCACATGCACAAAAATGCCATCTTTTTTCTTCAGGGCATAAACCATTTCGAGAGCGTACGGATTGCAGCTTATGTAAAGAACGTAAACTCAGTGCCTCATGATAGATTATTTGGTTGTTGCGTGAAAGACTATCGTGGACTTTGATTAAGCTATCAGAGGAGAAGCCAACATCAATTTCATTGAGTTTGAATGGACAGAGATTTGTAGGAAGAAAAGTTCTCACTCTGACAAGAAAGTCTTACTAGTATCGGTGAATTAATTTGTGTTTGCGTTCCCCACACGGGTGCATAGAACTTTTAAGTCTAAAGGCATCTATGTCAGCCGACACGGTATGATTGATGACCGCTGCAATGTTTTTAAATATTTTTTCAGCCTTCACATTTTTATCTCCGGAATGCCAGAGATTATGATGTCCTTTAATCACCGCAGCCGGTTGGCTTCCTCAATCCCAAGGCTGAGCGTAGAAAGTTTACGTTCCACAGCTGTATTTTTGGATTATAGGTTCTCCAATTCTTTAGTATACGTTGCAGAGATTTTACTAATTTCGGAACTCATATCTTCCTTAAACTCATTAAACTTTTCCGTAAGAACCACATTGAACCAGACCATCAATTTCTTTTCCATATCCTCTAGGGAACTTTGTTAGGCCGGAGAAGACGATGTCGAGGGGAATTTTGATGAGACCACAGAGTTTTGCGTTGCATCTCTCGTTAAAGCGGGAGTACTACTTGTGCTAGATGATCGACTATGACTAGTCTCTGTATTGTCTTTAACATTAGTTTTTGAATTAGCCGGCTTACCGATTGCGATATGCAAAAATGAGAATGTGTGGTGAGAGCGCGTACCGTTCGACCAGCAGCCTTTATAGCTTACTGATTAAATATTTTTGTAGGCGGAAAATATTTATAAGCGAAGCAAAGAATTCAAACACGATTTAACAATTGAAGTCAAGAAAATTATATTCGCGACGAAAAATGTAAGTTGGCGCAAGAAAGTTAATTCAAACTTATTTTTATAGTTGCTAAATACTTTTGGAATGAATACGGATATAACTTTTGGTCAAAAAAATGTGTAGCTTGCCACAAATCTAAAATACAATTCCATACAAAATCGAAGATAGGATAGGGGAAATCTTCCAAAAGAAGGATTCGAGCAGATCCATTTAGATCTGGTAGATCCGCTACCGCGCTACCTATTTCAGATGGATTTTCTTATCTACTTATCATAATGGATCGTTTTATTCGTTGGCCTGAGATATACATATTAAAATATTGGATGTATTATCACGGTCGTAAGAACATTTTTCGAACAATATTTACCACGTTTCGGTATTCCGTTAAAAATAAAAACAGACCAAGGAGTACAATTCAAATCTAATTTATTCGCGAAATTCTCCAAGTTATTGGCTTTACACAGAATGCGATCTTCACTGTATCAGCCACAATTTCATGGCATGATAGAACGCGTCCACAGACAGCTAAAGACTGCCATTAGAACAAGAGGCGACAACGTTAATTTCCTACGAATTCAAGACATACTTTTAGGATTGAGAGCCACCATAAAAGAAGATTTAAATTGGTCCCCGGCAGAATTAGTGTACGTTCAGAATTTACGGGTAACAGGCGAATTCGTAGTAGAATTTTAGGAACAAGTTACGGATCCTACAAATTTTATTATTAAATCAAGAGATCATATGCAAAATATTATTCCTACCGTTTTTAGAGCCCCAGTGTCCAAACATATGTTCCAAACGAATTAAACTTTGGAAATACGTGTTCTTAAGAATTGATAGAACTATTCCTGCTTTTTACTGTCCACATGCTGGACCCTTTAAAGTTATTAAAAGAAATAATAAAAATGTTGTTATAAATTACAAAGGAAAGAAACCAACAATTTCAATAGATCGGTAAAAACCGGCTGTGTGATCTGTGTTGTGACTCAGGTGTCCAATGCCCCAAATCACAACAATAATATCGATACATCAATATATCGTCCAATATGATATATTGATGTACCATTAATTGACCCTGAAAATCTCATCATCTCATTCAAAATTTAAAATGCATTAAGAAATGCATTTACATATTATAACAAAATGCAATTTAGCATAAATTGCATTTTGTTATCAGACACACATTCCACTCACACGGTATGCACACTTACCTACATACAGTGTCTTTTTACTTTTTTCCCGTATGTACGCTGTACATACGTACATTACTTACTTAATCCAATCTAATTGTATGTACATACATACATACAATTATCACAATTATTCGCGCCCTCTTAAAATTAATATTTCCAGACGGGCGCACAAGTGCATATCGGATTACAGTTTTGCATTGATGCATATAGCTCGCATCAAAAAACTTTTGCATTTTGTCACGTACGTTTTTTCAACGTCGTGAGAAAACAATAAAAATGAAAAAAGAGCTTTAAAGCGATCATGGGTACCTGGGTGCAATTTGCCCAAACCTCGAAGAGTTCAATTTTTAAACACCGCCAAGTAAAGTTCGCGCTGGAGAAAAGTGCAATTCTTCCTATAAAAAAAATATTAAGGTGATTTTCTTATTATAAATACAGAAAAGTGCAATTCTTCCAATAAAAATATTAAAGTGACATTTTTGTTATAAATGTAGAAAAGTGAAATTCTCCTTATAAATATATTAAAAGCAATTCCCTTATGAATATACTTATTAAACTTAATTCTTCCTATAAATACTTTAAATAAATATTTTTCTGAACCTGAGTGTATTTATTTTGTGCAACTCATCGCATCGGCCGTTTCTTCACGTTAAACCTAGGAGCACGAACAGTCGAACTACAACAAATTGGTAGCAGCGGTGTACCTACCGAGAATCAGTGCGCTTAAAAACCTTTAAATTATTAAAATCCTACAAAAAAAATAATAAAAATAACAACTGGTGTCACTAAGAATAGTAAAAGTTCAAGCGCCATAGCGCTCAACGTGGAACTCTTGCGAGGCTTCATCCCTGCCTCACCAAGACGTGGTAAAAAAAGAAGGAAGACACATAGGCATATCATCACCATCATCATACCGACAATCAATTTCATCAACATCTTCAGCGAGAAGAGGACGTAATCTAGGAAGAAGGAAATCCAAACCAGTCAAAACGGCACACGAATATTAGACAAGGAATAAGAATTAAGGTAGGCAAAAATATCTTCTCCTCTAATTTTCTTTTTATATTTTCTAATAGAATATAATAGAATTTAGTTCTATATTTTTTTGTGAAATCACTCCACCACGAAGCGACCTCTGCGTTAAGACTACGTGAACTTGCTGGTCAGAGGACATCGGAAATATCAAATATCGATCCCCTGCGATAGACTTCGTAAGTCTATCGATCAGGAAAAAGATCTTGGGCGGAGGGAGTGGTCTCTATACACAATTAGCATACATAAGTAAAATGCTTTTTTCTTCTAAAAAAAAAAAAAAAAAACATGTATACCTATAGCATATTTTGCGCTCAGGTATTTTAAAAGATTAACGGAAAATGCTTACTAAAAAGTGAAGAATATCATATAATAAATCAAAAAAGAGTGAGAGGAAGCCAAGATTGTCAGAAATCAGTCATAGGCATTTCAAAATAATGCTAAAACATAAATTAAAAAGCTGATTAAAATTATTTCGTAATTGGTGACAATACGTATAATCATAATGGCACATTCGTAAATTTATTTTTCTCTCTCTTATATTAGTTACTCCTCATTAACATATCATGAATACAATTATGAAAAAAACAAAAATCTTTTTCCAAAAAATTTTCTCAGAATTTTTCCTATAAGCAAATCTAACAAAGAGTTCTCCTATCGTTGTGTTTTTCCTACATATTACAATTACTGAATCACTTTTACTTATACATAATTATTTATACATAACCAACTTAGCAGCTGCTGATTGCTGTTGAGAAATTTAGTTATTCGTGGTCTACTTGTCTGCCTTTTCTTTGGTCCATACAAATTTGCCACGTCTCCTATAGTTCCTCAAATTTAAACAAATCTAAACACAAAATTATTCCATAATAATAACAGACACACTCTATCTTATAATTTCTCTTTATATTTCCACGTAGTTCTCCACCGTTTACTTCACGAACCATGACAGATGAAAACAAATCTTTCGATGAGCTCTTCTTGTCACAAGTCCCAAAAATTTCAATCCTGGCCGACTATCATAAAGCCAATAAAAGTAAAAGGACTTCAGATTTTACTTCTGAAAAGCTCCAAAATTTGGAAGACGTATGGGCTTCATTTGAAAAAAACGGAAACCCTGATTCAAGATCATGAAGACTTTACTGAAACTCATGATTATTTTAAGCAATCATGATATGACAAAACGGAGGACTGGTACAATCTTACAAAGGCAACTCTGACTGATAGGTTGAAGTCCATATCAATCCAGACAGAGCGCAAAAATAATCCGTTTTACATTCCACTTCCAATAACTTCGCAAAAAACAACTGCAATAGATAATCAGGACAATACAGACCAAGACCGAGAAAATATAGTACGATTTCGGTTGCAAGAAGATAGACGAAAAACAGTATCCCATATTATTCAATCTATAGAAAATAATTCCCTTGCAACTGCAACCCGGGCATATCTAAACCAAAACTGAAACTCGTTGCACAACTATTGGGATGATTTTGAAGCAACACATAATGAAATAATCTTGAATGTTGGCCCAAATGACAAAGATAGCGAATACTTCGTGAATGATGTTTACATAAACATGGAAAGATCATTCCCAGACACTGTAATTGCGCTGCAAGAACAGTTGGACTCGAGATTCCAAAACATAACAAATACTACAAATAATTCCACAGAGCATCACCACAATGTCTCTTTCAGAGACCAATCAAATTTTTTCCTATCTGACGCGAGAACATTAATTCCCAATTTCAATGGAAATTCGAAAGATCTCCACAAACTCATTTCAAGCTGTAATGATTCATACGCAACAGCAACGACGGCAAGCGAAAAGCACTCCTTCCTTAGTTTAATAAGGAGTAAATTATCCGCAGGGGCCTATGATATCTTCAGGTACAATCCAATTGAGGATTGGCCTACTTTAAAACCAATTTTAACTCAAACTTTCGAGGAAAAAATTTCCAGAACTGTGCTACAGTCTCAATTAAATAATTCCAAACAGAGATAGGGGAAAGCGTGAAAGACTTTCTACAGAGACTTAACACAAGTCTATCCAAATTAAATGAAACAACACACTCATATGCAATCGATAGAGTAGTCCCTTTTAAAAGATAATGAGTGTCAAGCAGTGAGAGCTATAGAGGATAGATTATCCAATCCACAACTACAGACTTTAGGCAAAGTGCATTCCGATAAATCCTTTTCTGCATTAAAATCACACATCTTGGAGCATACATCACGCTTAGAGCAGAAACAACTCGTTTCCCAAGCACAAAACAAGGTAAGTCAAACTCCATTTGCGCAAGCAATAAATTCAAGTCTTTGTTGCTTCAAATGCAATAGACTGGGGCATGCTGCTTCAAGTTGCCCAGTCATACAATGCCCCACGCAAAATTTCAATTCAGCTCCAAAACTAAACTCGCCATTACAACGCCCTCCAGATTTCAATAAGGTCACAACGCCGTCACAGGTACCATCTTGTCGATATTGTCATAGGGTAGGACACACTATCGAAGAATGCCGGACAAGAGCTGCGAACAACAGTAGTTCTGGCTACAATCAGGGAAATCAAAATAATTTCCAGAAGGTGAACAGAAAGCTGTCATGGTTTTACGTGAGCACCTGCCATTATAGCTTAATCTCACGGCACTCCTAATGCACGGATTAGTAGACAAGCGTCAATCAACGCCCTCAAGAAGCAGAATATATTATATACTGTTTCAAGAGTACCAGTTTATGTCAGTACATGCTTGACATTGGACTTACTGGTCGAAGCGAGACCTACCTAAAATCTCTTCCGGTCTGTGGGTCACGGCACCCGGTTGATTTAGCGCAACTCCACGCCGAGAGCCAATCCTCTAAGCATACAATAATAAACCACCACTCCTCAAATTCACGGACGCAGTATGCAATTATACAAAAGAACAAACTACTCTGTTTAGAGAAGAATGTTCGCCTAAGTCATGCAGACTCAGAAAATCTCACTCTGCCCGCATATGGGCTACCACAACCACTACGATGCTCCCACAAGGGGGCCTTCCCAATGATGAGGCAAATACTGCTACTAATGCAGCACTATTTGGGGCTCCTCATTCCCGTAGTACCAAGTTAGCAATGTCGGCTACCCAAATGGTATGGCTTCGTATAACATAATCGTACGATTATGAGTACTCCCAGTGAATCTTCATGCAGACTCTTAAACGTTACTGGTACCTCCGTTTGGGCTTAATCATATTAGCACTTAAAAAGTGACAGTAGTGGACCACGAGAAGGTTATGATCCGCCCTTTAGGCTAGGAGAGGCTTGAGACTACAGCCAGTAGTCTTATAGCATACCAAGGTACAAATACCAATCTGCATACTAGGTCATATACGCGCTAGGCTACACTAGGTACACGCACTTTCATCAGAAATCAGACGCACGGTAAACCTCAGCACAAAGTAACTCGGTGCACATATATGGCTTTTCATATCTTGTGTATCCTCTCCTGGCAGCATTGCGCTTCACTAACCCTTTGCACCACCCCAAAAGGTGAACAATACTCCATCAACAAACACGGCTGACAGACAGCCTCAAAATAGGAACTAGCAGCATCAGTATTCCGAGAGCTTCACCGCCGAGATATAATAATGCCAATATCTCGGCTATTATCGCCATCTCCAAATAGGAAGGACAACAAAAAATTCATCGGCATCAAGGCAGGGAAACTGGATGCAGCGGGGGATCTCATTCGGCAACCCCTCGCACATACAAACTACAGTACAAGTCCACAGGAATCCCGGTACAATATCGACGGAAAAGTAGGCAAGCAAGAAAATAATTCAAATCCCCGTTCAAATAAATAAAAATTCTTTACTCTTTCCATGCCTGTTGACATCTGCTCTGCTCCAAAACTTACATTTTTAATTGATACTGGAGCAGAGATCAGCCTAATAAAACTCCATCCACTGAAACCAGACAGTATCTGCTATATAGAGCTGTCTGCAATATTAATACATTATTTACCGAGTCCACTTGTACAGAAGGACTCATATTTGCAAAATTGAATTTGAAATCTACCAAATTTAACTCCATCCTAGAGCACCCATTTCAAATTGTGGGAAATAACTCCATCCTCTCATAGGATGGCCTTCATGATTTTCTATCTTGATACAATGCGACTATCAACTACAAAAATAAACTTATTTCTCTAGAAGTAAATAAATCAAACGAATTCTACCCGTGTTCAGTATTCTCAATAACTTCTCACAACTTTTCTATCAGAATGTACTATCTGGTTTGCTTAACCTTTATATACAACTTGCTCAGTTTATATGTGGTAGTGGTTTCTAGTTTTTCATTAGCATATAGTTTTAAATACAGTCTTTCGAGAGAAGCGGTACAGCCTGCCACGCCACGCCAATATATTGTGTTTGATATTATAAAAGATTAGTATAAATTCAATGTGTTATGATTTAATAGTTACATAGAACCTGGCCCTGTCCAAGTAATTCAATTGCGCATCCATCTATTGCGAACATTTTTTGTCCTTCAACCCGCGATAAACTTTAAATTTCATATTGGCGTTGGCATTAATACAATCAAAGACTCATCTTAATCATCTTAATCACATGTACGCGTTGCATCGTGATTAAAGGTGCTAAATTGTGTGTAAAAGTCTAGTTCAAAGCGCGTTCATTATTTTATAATAATTAGTATAGTCTTTCGAACATTCGAGATCATTTCGGTCACGAACAGAAGCAGGTGATTCGAGTGTTATATACACACAACTTGACAGTGTATTCCTGTGTACAAGCCACTCGCGAAAGTGGTCCGTGAATTCGCTCAGTGTAAATTTGATACATGAACAGTAACAAGTGACTCGGTGTTATATACATAGTTTGGCAGTCTCGTTCTGTTGCATTCGACTCTTGCATTGTGTGTTTCCGCGATTCGCACAGTTTAATTTGGTACGTTCCAGCAGTTACAAGTGACTCGGTTGTTGTATACACACAACTTAGCAGTCTCTTTCTGTTTACAAGCCACTCGCGAAAGTGGTCCGCGAATTCGCTCAGTGTAAATTTGATAAATGAACAGTAACAAGTGACTCGGTTGTTATATACGTAATTTAGCAGTCTCTTTCTGTTGCATTCGACTTTTGCATTGTGTGTTCCACGAATTCAATCAGTTTCATTTTATTGCATTCCATGTCGCTAGGTGTTATATACACACAACTAAGCAGTCTCTTTCTATTTGTAAGCCACTCGTGAAAGTGGTCCGTGAATTCGCTCCGTAGCATATTGCTATAAACAGTGGAATATAGACAAGCCAGCAGTCCTCTTTCACACTTACCTTAGCAAAATCGTTCTTCAAACTTGTGTTGGATATAGTGCACGCTGCATACGCGGTTAAGTGTTATTGGGATATTTGCAGTAAAGGATATTTTTTATTGACACAGGTAATTCTTTAATTAATTTATTTTATCTTTTGAATAAAATGGACGCTGAAATCTGCTCATACACAGAAGCAAATCAGTTAAAACAAATAAATATCTCCTTCCCTATATTAGATCCACAGAATCTAATAATTATTAAAAACGCTTTTCCAGATCTTCGCTAATAAACAAATATACATTCAACTTCATCAGGATTCAATAAAATATTTATACGACATTAAGGACATCGAACAAGTATTAAAAGATTTTCACTCATTACCAATGGGAGGATATCAAGGTATTTCCCGTACTATTAAAAGAATCAAAAAGCAATTCTACTGGCCTGGCATGTCAGACGACGTGGTCAAATATGTAGGGAAATGTAAACTTTGTCAGGTGAACAAAGTATCCAGAAACCCTAAAATTCCAATGATAATCTTGAGCATTAGCTCCAAACCTTTCGAAAGAGTGTACCTAGATATTGTAGGACCTCTCTCAGTTTCACATTCTGGAAATAAATATCTCCTTACATTCCAAGAGGACCTTTCAAAATTTTCCGAGGCTATTCCCATAGTCGACACCGAGTCTAACAATAAGACATTAGCGGAAGCCTTCACGACAACGATAGTTTGTCGACATGCTATTCCAGAAAGTATCCTCACAGATCAAGGCTCTAACCTCATAAGTGACATGTTCGCTGAGGTATCTAAATTACTACAATAAAACGACTTAAAACTACTCCATATCACCCTCAAACGAATGGTGTGTTGGAGGAGAAGGTCACAGAACCTTAGCAGAATATCTCCGATCTTATGTAGCAAAAGATCCACAAGACTGGGATACATGGATTCCTTATGCCATGTTTGTATATAATACAACCCCTCATTCGAGTACTAATTATACTCCTCGCGAACTCCTATACGGATTCCAGCCGAAATCCCAAATAATTTAAAATCATCTCCAATCGTTTGCTATAATTATGACAATTATGCAAACGAGATAAAAGCACGTCTACAGCATAGCTTCAAAATAGCTAAATGAAGAAAGATCAAAATTGCAATACGATAAGAACTCCGTCCAAAAATCATTTAATACTGGTGATAAAGTCTTACTGAAAAGCAGAGTGAGAGATAATAAGTTCTCACCACTATGGTCAGGTCCGTATGAGATAATGGAGATTAATTCCCCCGAAAATTCCACCATAACGTTCAACAACAAAAATAAAAGAGTCCATAATAATGACTTGAACTTTTCACAGATTAATGCCAGTAATTTCATCATTCCCAAAAAATCATTCCAAATGATTAATACAGTATCATCTTCCAGGTTTCCAAAATGATGCATACAGCATTCATTTTGATTTTCATCCCTTTCGTCTGCGGCTCAGGAATAGAAGTCAATCAGCTAAATGGCACTGCAGGCATTTATTTGAGAAAATTGGCAGAGCCAACCTCTACACCAACTAGTGGAAGATAGTGACATACTACGACATGACAAATTTCAAGTCCGAATTCCAGAATATCCAGTTCATCGCACAGCAAATAACAGTAACTTGCCAGAAACTCAATAGCAGTTCAGCGATGGCCCACACCTGCAATGGTACGTTACTGCAAATTAACCTTATATTAGCAAACATAGAATACAAAAACACGTTAGTTGTAACTCAAAATAGGAAACAAAGAGCACTATTCAATGCTATAGGCTCAATCTCTAAAGCGCTTTTCGGCACATTGGACAAAGATGATGCCAAGATTTATGACGAGCAAATCTGTAACCTCACCCTTAAATAAAACTCCCTCCTATCACTTATGAAAAGCCAAACTGCGATAGTCGAAGCAACCGCAAATATTTTCAACAAAACTAAAGCCGCAATTGAAAAGGAATTCATGGTCATGCATAAAAAAATAATATCAGTGCAGATAGCCACATCATTAATGGAAAATAGGTCACTCACTTGATAACAAAATATCAATTTTACTGGAATCACTCATTCCACTAGTCTCACTAATGGCATTCAGATACCAAAATACCCAGACAGAATTAATAGATCTTCTTACGGATGCAAGGCATGGAAAATTTCATCATACACTAATAACTCCTAGAAAAATAGAAGAAGTGTTATCAAATATCAGGAAAGAAATACCAAATACAATGATGCTTCCCATAAATCCCAGAGAAAATACATTATCACAAATTTATAAATTAAGTACAATCTATGCGAACATTTTCAACAACAAAATAATTATAGAACTCAGAATCCCCATTCCTTTCAAGGAACCATATCAAATCATTCAAACAATACCATTGCCTACTATCCTTAAAAAATCGCTCGTATATTTTGAACCATCAAAGGAATATATACTAATCGGTTACAATCGCGAACACTATCTCGAACTAATAGTCCAAGACATTCACAATTGCACAACGTTGGATCATACGCACTTTTACTGCCAGATCACATCTCCAATCTTAAATTCAAATACTAGGGTAAATCAATGCGAGATAAATTTAATAAAAAAGGAGCCGATTACATCCGATTGTAAAATGATAACATTAGAACAAGATTGTTTTTGGACGCAATTATCGCAGCAGAACGCATGGCTTTTCTCCATCCACAAAGATATTATTTGCGAAAATTCCATTAGTATATCTATCCCGATTGCTATGTACGAAGCAAAGAATTTATCTTGCACGTATATAGCGTAAAAGTTTCTAAATTTAATTCTTATTTTATCCCAACAATAAACATTTCCGGTATAATATCGAATATGACGTCCTCCCCATTAGGATCGCATATAAAGGTACATTCTTTGAATATTATGAACAATATGGATCTAGATGAACTTCTAGAATCCATTCATTTCCAAAAAAATCAAGAATTAATTCCTCTCAATCCCATAAATAGTCATCATATTCATCATTACGCACTGTCATATTTAACAGTGTCTTTGATCGTATCTATTCTCTGCATACGAGTATATCTATACATGAGATATAAATCAAGGACCCGCAAAGCTAGAAATATTCCGCCGGAACCTAAACTGGAAGATGTGCCTAGACCAGCACCACGTGAACTGAGTTTCAAAATAACTCCTCCTCCCACCAGAAAAAAGACAGAAAATTTATAATACAATTTACATACATATATACTATTGATATATATGGGCATCCCATGGACTCATGCTTCCAATCTAAAGTTCTAAAATATACAAACTACGACAAACATAAGATACGGACAACAGTATCCCCTTATTCCCCAATTTTCATCATTTTTTTCAACAACCCGTATCCTTAATCCCAACAATAAAAAGCACTCTATAATGAAACAAAAAACATAAAACTAGAAATTTATAAAAAAAAGAGCTAAACATAAAAATAAATATAAATAATAGGTTCTTTACAAATCAATATTCTACAAATATATAATATAATAAACAAAATAAAGTAAAACAAAAGGAATCTATTGACTAGACACTAGATATGAATTTGATATAACGTAATAATTAATTAAGGTTTTTCTATTTTCATAAATAACGTTTAAAACTTTTATTTAAGAAATGATTACAGAGATCTATTATGTATATATGTATATATATTTATAACATGTAATAATTAGTAGCATAAAACAATAATTAGTTATTAGTTACGTGAGGGAAAACAAATGTTGTATAGCCTTTTAATAAATATTAAATTCTTTCGAACCATAATAAAAGTATATACATAATACCCAAAAAATGTTATAAACTAGTGTAGTAGTAATGTGATGGCCCAATATACGGAAGATTCTTCCAGCACCCTGAAAATGAAAAATTATTTCATTTTAAAATCTCATTCAAAATTTAAAATGCATTTAGAAATGCATTCTCATATTATAACAAAATGCAATTTAGCATAAATTGCATTTTGTTATCAGACACACATTCCACTCACACGGTATGCACACTTACCTTCTTACTTTTTTCCGTACGTACGCTGTACATACGTACATTACTTACTTAATCCAATCTAATTGTATGTACATACATACATACAATTATCACAATTATTCGCGCCCTCTTAAAATTAATATTTCCAGACGGGCGCACAAGTGCATATCGGATTACAGTTTTGCATTGATGCATATAGCTCGCATCAAAAAACTTTTGCATTTTGTCACGTACGTTTTTTCAACGTCGTGAGAAAACAATAAAAATGAAAAAAGAGCTTTAAAGCGATCATGGGTACCTGGGTGCAATTTGCCCAAACCTCGAAGAGTTCAATTTTTAAACACCGCCAAGTAAAGTTCGCTCTGGAGAAAAGTGCAATTCTTCCTATAAAAAAAATATTAAGGTGATTTTCTTATTATAAATATAGAAAAGTGCAATTCTTCCAATAAAAATATTAAAGTGACATTTTTATTATAAATACAGAAAAGTGCAATTCTTCCAATAAAAATATTAAAGTGACATTTTTGTTATAAATGTAGAAAAGTGAAATTCTCCTTATAAATATATTAAAAGCAGTTCCTTTAAGAATATGCTTATTAAACTTAATTCTTCCTATAAATACTTTAAATAAATATTTTTCCGAACCTGAGTGTATTTATTTTGTGAAACTCGTCGCATCGGCCGTTTCTTCACGTTAAACCTAGGAGCACGAACGGTCGAACTGCAACATCTGTGCTCAAGCCTAGGGGGTGCCGGTTTACAAAGAACAACTCACCTTTTCAATTCAAATATACAATTTTAATTCCTATACCATAAATTCAATTCTTGTAAAATTCAGAGTTCTTAAAAATATCTTAACCGAATACAAACTAATTCAACTAAATACAGTTCAATTAAAAATTCCATTCAGTCAACAAATTTGTCCAGTGCCGCTACTGTGTGTTTGCTCCCTTTATTTCTGTAAAAAAGAAGAATTCACTATTAAATTCATGAACTTACAAAATGGAATTTTTTTGGGAGTACACTACTATGTGTACAATTATAAATGGAAGCGCTGCAGCAAGTTGCTTCAAAGGTTATGCTGCAGTGTGTAAAGCTACAGTGTGAGAGCAGAGTTGAACTTCTAACCAAGTTGAAGAGTATTGACGCAGCAAACTGACGTTTTATCTGGGCTGCTCGTGTGAGCACAGGAGCAGTAACAGAATTAGATTTCTGCTCAGATGTAAACGAAACTGAAGCAGAAGTAAATTTCTGCAGCAGGAGTAAATTCCTACTTAGGTGAAGGATGTGAGCAAAGCAGAAGTAAATTTCTTCAGCAGGAGCACAATCCTACTTAGGTGAACGCAAAATTGGATTTTTTCGCAAAAGGATAGGAAACCGATTAAATTCCGGTGGAGGATACGTTCCGAGTAAATTCTGAAACGAGAATGGGTGCTTCTGCTGCGGCTCGTCGGCATTATATAGCCGCCGTGAACGTCTACGTCTCTGCTGACGACGCTCGATCTCAAAGTTGAATTGAACTCTGACTGCGGCGGAGGCAGAACATATGATGTGACGTAATGTCCATTGCTGTCGTTGGCAAAATGTAAATAATCGGAGGGAAGTACGATTTATGTAAATTTATGATCTTTTTATATGCAGTTTTTGAGGTGGAGCATCTGGTATAATTAGATTAATATATTGTATTTTTATTAACCTAACTTGATACTTTGTGTTTCTTCTTTTTATATTTTTAGGAAACATGAACTGGAGAGGAAAAGCATCGAGGGATCGTCAGGAAAACAGTTTCGACATGTAAAAAAGCTAGAATTGGTGCAAGACCAATTCTTGTGATACCAACCTAGATGAATGCCCGTATGAAATTTCGTATCGTCACCCAACTGTGCAAGTTTAACTTTGAAGTGGTTTTTCGCATATCTTTCTCGGTTCGTTTGGAGGGAAAAAAATATTGTAACTAATTTTATGAGATTTCGTATTCTGAAGAAGTTTTTAGAACAATACAAATATCTAAGACAGATCGTGTTCACAGTATACGTAAAAAACCTAAATTTTTATATAGCAACACCAAGAAGGAGTTGCCGGATTTAGTCCATTTTTGAAATTTTCTTTGCTATTACTATGAAAACGACGTATGCCAAATTTCAGCTCTCTATGTCCACGCGCTCTTAGGCAGTGTCCAAATATATATTGAAAAACGAGATTCTTCGAACTTAATTTTACTTTTTTTTTTAAATCCGCGTACGGAATTTCAGCTCTCTAAGTATACGCGCTCTCGAGTTATCGTGCGCACAGATAGACAGATGGACGAAAGGACGGACGGACGGACGGACATGCAAAATCAAAATAGCTTTTAATATTATGCGTAGGTGGCCACTCCATTTTGCTCTACCATCATTATTTCGCTATACATTTCATCTAGGGTACAGAAATAGACAACCCCTCCTTAGTGTTGCTATTCATTTCAGTTTACTTTTATTTTCATCTAGGGTATAATATTGTTGCGAGCATGGCCTTAGTTCTTTATTTAAAACACAATATTTCAGATATCATTAAGAAGTTCTTCTTTTATTTAACTTCATTGTTTACTTTTATAGCATTTACAAACAATTATCAAATCAACTCTTTATAGCTATCGCTAATACCGTACTTCTAATTATCGCAATCCAAATAATTTACTTCGTTCACTTCACTGTCTGAAATAACACTCGCCTCTTGGATGTGAGTAGCGCCGTATTTATACTATACAAATTATCCTAGAACCCTCCTGAATATTCCGTTCTCCGAACCCATAGTTTACTAAGAAGTCGCTAACCTACAGTTGTTTCCATTTCCAACAGATGTCGTTTGTGTCACTTTGTTGCGCGTAACAATATTATTGATATTAGAGCAATTATAACTTTTTCTCTTGTTTTTTTTTAAATAATTTCACGAGCCATTATAGCTCTGTGGTCAATTTTACTACAAAACTGCAAACAGAGGTTATCTAAAAATGTTAGGCTTTATTTCGATCGAAGAATTTATGCACTTTTCTTACAACGAAATTTCCTCATATTTCCCTGCAAATTAAAACAAAAATTCAACGTACTTAGTTTTTGCGTACATTATTCAATTACTGTTGGATAGTACAAAACAATAAAAGAAAATAAAAATTCTTGAAATTTAATTAAACTGCATATGTAGGTACATGCAATTATTTGCAAGCCTATAAATCTTATAACCTTCAGTTCGGCATTTACGTATGAACTGAACAGAGTGAATGTAAATGAGCTGCTTTAGTGCACTTAAGAGAAGAGTAATTATTATATATTACCATAAGCATAAAATCAGGATAAATATTTTAATAGATGCAAGAATGCTATCTACATTCATATAACTTGTTCCATACATGATAGACTCAAGAATTAAATTTTCCTTCTCTTAAAACACCAAAAATTGGTTGGGAGTAACAATTTGCAGCATATTTCACACAAGATACACACGCAAATTCTTATTAGTGAACATTTGTGCCACCTAATTAAATCTCAGTTGAAGTGCAGTGTGCTTTGCCAAGTCACGTATTTTCTTAGAAAATCAAGAATGTTGTTAAATAAGCTTTCAGTTATTAAATATTCATATATTCAAGAAAGTTTATACAACTACCCATAAAAAGCTTTTCTCTCCACTGTAAAGTCAGACATCTGATGATATCCTGAGCAACGTTCTTTACGGCAGAACCTCTACGTGTGTCCTTTAAAATAACAACAAAAACACCCATGAAGAAATAAAGTGGATTTGTGAAATTTTCATATAAGTGTGACTTCCGTGAATATTAAAAAATATTTCAGACAGCGCGAGCGACACGAAATAATTGAAATAAAAAGTTTCCATATACATTTTGAATTGAATCCAATTTGAAGTTTTCTGCACTTACTGCGTAAATAATTTCTGAATATTTTCACTTAAATTCTTAATAAAGTAAATTGACTACACTTATACCGTGATGTTTTCAGCATTTTCATGCGATTAAATCAAATTAACTTTACATAATTTTCAATTCAAATGAAAAATATTTCTAAAATTTGAAGTTGTTTAGCTTGATTGATGGTGGGTAGAGTCATACTGGTCCGCAGTTCTAAATAGATGCGTATATGTAAATAATAAAATTTTACCTATATGATTTCAAATAAATGTAGGCGCCCATATATTAAGATTTCACCTATAGAACCATTATTTTTTGGAACACATTCACCAAAACTTGTGTTCCGCATAAGTTCCGTATAGCTCACCTGCTAAAATCGTAGTTCCACACATGTTCTAGCATTGTTATACCCTAGATGAAATCTATAGGGTATACTAAGTTTGTCATTCCGTTTGTAACACCTCGAAATAATGATGGTAGAGCAATATGGATTGGACACCCACGCATAATATTAAAAGTTATTTTGATTTTTGCATGTCCGTCCGTCCGTCCGTCCGTCCGTCCGTGTGCACGATAACTCGAGAACGCGTATACTTAGAGGGCTGAAATTTTGTACACGGACTTAAAAAAAAAAAGTAAAATTAAGTTCAAAAATGAGACAAATCGGGCAACTCCTTCGTGGGGTTGCCATATAAAAATTTCGTTTTCCGCTATATATTTGGACACTGCCTGAGAACGCGTCGACGTAGATGTTTTTACTACATTATCAAATAAAATGTCAAAGATGGACTAAATCGGGCAACTCCTTCTTGGTGTTGCCATGTAAAAATTTAGGTTTTTTACGTATACTTTGAAAACCATCAGTCCGAGACATTTTTATTGTACTAAAAGCTTCTGCAGAATACGAATCCTATAAAACTGGTTATAATCATTTTTTCTGTGCGACAAACCGTTCTAGAAATATAAGCGAAAAACAACTTCAAAATCAAACTTGAATAGATCGGTGACCATACAAAATTTAATACGGGCATTCATCTAGGGTATCATAAGAATTGGTCTTAGACCAATTCCAGCTTTTTTACTTGTTTCGTTTTTAATTTGAAGCGCATTATTGATTAAAATTCATAGTTGAGGCACTGATTACCAGTAAGTGTACATATGTATGACGTTATTGTTGTTGATCGGTCCTGTCGTGCAAAGGAAGTTACCTTTTTTTTTTTTAAACATGCTGAAGGCGGGCTAGTTTCAAGCAGTCGGAAAGTTTCCTGCCAAATAATAGTAGGTATAGTTTGTGTAAATGCTTAGCCAAGGATTAAGTACCACTTATAGTAACAGCGGTGAAAACCCATTGGAACACAGTGGCGAATCCAGCTAAGGGCGGGGGGGGGGGAGCAAGCCTATTGAAAAAAATTGCAGTAGATCATCTGAATTTTTCCAAACAAATTGATTCACATCGATTCTACTGCACCTTTTGTAAAACACGTAACAATTTCTGGCAGTGTTCAATAAGATACATTTAGGAACGAAGCCCTATAGCCAGCACCTTAGCTTTCGGTCATGGGTTGTTGAAGTTTATAACGAAAACAGGAAGCGCGGATACCTGTACATGAGCGTCGCTTTGGTCGAGGTGTTTGAAGCAAGATAGAGCCTATTCATGTTAACGCGATGGAAGGTTTGTTTTAATTGAAAACAGCTGACAAAGGGTCTTTGATAAGCCCTCCATGTAAAGACGGCTTCTTTTATCTCGTTATTGAAGAAATTCAGCGAAACTATACATAACGACGAAGAAGTCATTGTGCATTGTTGTAGTGAGTGTTATTACATTTAAAGCAAGAGATTAATTTTTAAATAATTGTTTTTTTTATTATTTCGTAATATGCAAAAGTTTTTACAGAATACCTACTTAGCGCAAACGTTAAATAAAAACAAAATAAATCTGCAGATTGGGAAAGTCTCAATGAGTATCCTAGAGAATTTGATTGGTCGGTCTGTTTTGCTTTAACGGATGTTAATGAATGCACATTTGAATTTAGTGCAATTCTAAGTCTTAGGCATGCGTGAATACATACAGTATTTACACAGCAGATTTTAACAACAACAACCAAGCAATAAAAGCGAATTAGTCTGCTTTTCGCACCTATCAATTGCATCCATGTCCAGAAATGAAGCACTATCCAAACAGAAAAATTTCTTTTTGAGCATAACGTTAGATTACTGGCACGACGCAAAGGTAGCATAGGTTTCTCGTCCCAGGTCAAAACTATCAGGATCAATTTCAACAGTTCCTCTATTCCTTCACTAATTTACATTGAAGTGATTTTTGACTCCCTGAATAAAACTATTATTTAGACTGTTAGATTCAATTCAAATTCTCCTTTTTCACCCACTTATACATCTCCCATGGATATGTGTACAAGAGCAAATACACATCCATGCGAGAGATATGTTCAAAGTCCTTAAGGAGAGCAACGTCTCCATAGCTGCAGGTCCTGATAGTTTCAAGCCCCCGTTAAATAAACCTGTCCCTCGTTCTTGTCGAAATCTCTAAACTATTCTACTTATCTTATTCGACAAGAAAATTTCCAATTGCTAGGAAACTACCTCACGTTAAGTCTATTCCCAAGAAAAGAAAGGGTAGTGATCCCTCAATTTATCGACCAATTACAATCACGTTGATTCTTAAAAAGGTTTTCGAATCAATCATTCGCTCCGAATTAATGAAGTATATAGAAATTCAACGATTGTCCATTTGGCTTTTCTTTTTTTTTTACTTCTTTTGGAACATTGAAGCCTTAGCCTTCTCAATTTCGGTGAGTTCAAAATCGTTGCCCTAGATAATTCAAAGGCCTATCATAGTTTCTGGAGTTCAGCCCTTTTAGCCAAACTTAAAGCACTTGGCCTATCTCGTCCTCTTCTATTATGAATGTAAAGTGATTTATCTGGTCGATTAATACGGATTATATAAGATAGCGTTACATCTCAATCTCAGCCAATATATGCCGAAGTGCCTCAAGTCTCTGCTATCTCTCCATCTCTCTTCTCAATTTTCATTAATGATCTGCTTTCCCTTACTTTCAATCCCATCCATTGTTTTGCCGATGACAGTACCCTTGGTTTCGCTTACTCCCTTGACACCCTTGGGAACTACAGAGGAAATGTCACATCTGTCAAAAACTAGATTGCATGATTGCATGATTGTACGATCGGTGAATAACCACCGTGATAATATCCTCGCTTGGAGCAAACCGCATCGCATCGAATTCAATACATCTAAGTTCCAAAGCTGTCCTATCTCTTTAAAACAAGATCATAATTTTTCCACTCCCGTTTCTTTTGATGGAGCACTGCTGGACTATAAACGATCTTTATGCATTCTTGACATTAATATTTGCAGTAAGTGAAGCTGAACAGATCACAACTTCTATGTTGCCAAATAAGCAACGAAATATCTTCGATTTCTGAAAAGATGTAAAAAATATTTCAGCCCAGCGATTTTAGCGCTCCTCTACAAGCCCTATATCAGACCTGGGATGGAATACAGCCTTCAGCTCATTGGCGATGTGGCAAAAACTTGTCAAATGGACTTACACAAGCACCGCCGCAATGTTGGTTGCCTTTCGTTACTATATTTCTACATGCATGGTCATTGTTCTGATGAAATATCTAGTCTGATCCCTGATTGCTGTATGTAATACTCGCACTGCAAGCCGCGCACATCCTTTTACCCTTCAACATACTTTCGGTCGTGTGCGAACGTGTAACAGTCTCCAATCTTCTGTCTTTTCTCCGGCATGCAATCTGCGAAAGTTTAAGGGTGACATAAATCAGCACCTTCGCCACCCTCCTCATATTCCCTAATTCCTTTCTTTATTACCCTCTTGTCATGCTGTGCTTTGCATCATAGCTTATAGGATATCTCCTGAGCTTGCCTTAATAATATAAAAAATAAAAGAAGACAGACTTTCTTAGCTTGCCGACGAAGATATGTACGTACAAGGTATCTATTGCATCTATTCTGTGACTGCTATTTGAAATAAATGTAAATTCTTAATTCCTGTATTTTACAAATATACAATTTATGATGATTCGTGAATTTGAGTAAAATACATTTCCCTAGAGTTACACTTCCGCTATTTACAAACCGAAACAAAATGAAAGTCCCCTTTGACTTTTCGGAGTGGCAAACAACCTTGAGCAACTTTCTTCGTTGCGAGTGGTAACTTGCTAATTGCTCGACTCGTATCTTTTAAATGAACAATTTTGTGAATTTGACATTTGCGAGTGGTGGCGGGTGTCGTCAAACTTTTGTTCAGTTTCAGCACATACCATTTTTAAACTATAGTTGTGCCCCCCCCCTCCGAATTCTGGATCCGCCACTGTCAAGGGGGTGGGGGCACTCTTCAACTAACGACAGGTGGCGTTTATAGTCCATATTTGTAAAAGCGGGAGTTTTAATTGGACTTGAATACGGCTGACGTCTGACCCCAGTGTGGCAGCTAAGGGTTGTTAAGCAAGATAACCTCACATTTTTTTAAACAACAATTAATGAATAAATTCCACAAGTTGCACAGTTTAGTGATTGTACACATAATAATTTAGGATTTAACTCACCAATAACCACACAATTTTTTAACAAAATAAATCGCTTAAGCACAAAACAAAAAACAACAAAAAAACCGCACGAGACAAACTTGCATGTCATTTGAGAGCCATTGAATAAATAACTAATAAAGAGTTAAACGTCAAAATGACAACTATTTGTTTTGATTGTCAACAAGCAGCTGGTGAAATATTTAAGTTTGAGCAATTTTGTGAAAAATTTCCTACTAAATAAATAAATAATATTAAAATTATATATTGCATTTTGATATTAGTTATAGGTATAGAGGAAAAATTAATGATTTTTGCGACGGCTTTGATCCATATAAATTGGAAACAAAACGGTGTAAAGATGCTTTGCCTTCAAATTCTGGGTAAGAAATTATAATTAATAGTAATGTTGTTGATATTTTTATAATAATTTAATACTCAGGGTTTCTTTAATTGCTATTTTAATAGGAAAAAGTATAGACTGTATCTTTTTATTAAAAATAACTATTTAAATCTAACTTTTTTCAGATACTTTGATGTCGCTAATTATTTGATAAACTGAGAAAGCAGCTATACAAAGGACACTTTTCGTCTCTTGAAGCCTATAAATTTTACAAAAGTGGATGGATCCAGGAAATAAGCTGCAGGAGAATTAGCTACGAATCCATTGTAATTGTAAAAGTATATTAGAAATTTTAAGACTTACTCGAAAATATTTCAGAAAACCTATTTTATATTCATTATTAAACAGTTAAATCATTCACAGCGACTGAATGAAAGGCCGCTAAGGCCATGTGTGATTGTTGACCTGATGGCATAGCTATGACTGTTGTGGAAAGATAGTTTTAGAGATCATATGTCCATATAATTTAGCAGATAATAATTTTCAAAATTATTTTAAAAGACGAGACTGCACCATTCAATGCAGAAGTGGAATTTGTTTTTTGGTACAAGAACATTCTTATTATTACCAGGTTTCTTGCACAAACAGACTGTTGTGACTGTGTTATATATTACCCAGCGCAAACAATTAAATTAAGAACAACTTTAGACAATAATTTTGTACAAAGGGGTATCGCCAAGTGTAAAGCACTATTTCATATTTCACCGAATTGAGAACTCCTGCAGCAACTAAAATTTGTGAAAAAAAAAATAGAGGAAGAACACTTCTTGTTGATAATACAAACCTATATATAGCACGTAAGAAAGAGTAAATGTTTATACTTTTAAGCTATAAAATGCGTGTATTAGTTTTTAAATGTTATGTTTTAGAATAATTTTTATTCTTTTCAATGAATTTTATATTTCTTTTGTAATAAATAAAACCCATCACGAATTTTAAAACATACCGAAAGGGAGTAAATCAAAGTATATTTTTATTATAATCAAATTAGTGAATATACATATCACAAACTAAATTCTAATATACGTATTCCTAAAATATTTTATTCTAAACCTATAGTTGTGTTGATGTGATTCATTAATATTGATCCAAGTAATATCTACACAGTAAGAAATAATTCCCTAAAGTGAGTGGCAACAATTTGTGCCACAAAGGTTAGGTATTTGTCGATAAGATTAGGGAAAGCTTCACTAAAATGTAGGGAATTTTCAAATTTTGTTATTTTTTCCTTAAACTGTAGGAAATATTAACTCAAATGTAGGGGATAGGTGATAGCAGCACACTCCACCATAGATGATAAAAGACCACCCCCTTTAAACTAAATTATTTAGCTATACTACTAAGTAGTACGGAAGTTAGTTGGTGCGTTCGGCACACTCAAACAAAATATTGAAAGACAATATATGATTTGTTTTCTAAAACAATGTGTGGATTATATATACGAAAATATATATCCAAAAATATGTAGCATAATACCTAATTTATTAAATTTTGTCTTCCTTATATCCTAAAGAGCTAAATTCATTGAATGTTCCATTGATTTGGGGAAATTAAACTGATTTTTCCTTTATACAAGCGAAAATTACATTTATCCTTCGGGAAAAACGCGTCTTAAATTTAGGGAATAGTCCTATTGTTTTTTACAGTGTATACAATGTTGTCGTTTTTTGGTTCACACATGCATATTGGACGACACAAATTTATAAGTGCACAAGAAACTGTAACAAATCTGATCAATTATTTGTATATTATTGGAAGATGTCAATTCAACCATTGTAATTTATTTTTATGAAGTATTGGATACTTCTTTTTTAAAAGCCCAATAACGCACTCAACCTCTAGCCTGACATTAGATATGTTTCTACTGTTTTCTAATTCCAGTGGATGCAACTGTGTTTTACTCTTGTAAACGCAGGAATGTGTAACCTAGCCCCCTTGGATTCTAATGTATCGTTAATAAGAAATCATCTATTTGCCATAAGAAAATTTGAATTATCGGTCACATGTTTATCACTTGCTCTTCCTTCGAATGCAGGGGAAATAAACATAACTGTACCTTACGGTGATAAGGCGATGAGATATATAATTGTAAAGGATGTATATAATTCGACCAACTCTCTGCTGCCGCTTTAATATTTGAAGATTTCTCTATATACCTATATTTCAAAGCAAACTTTTCAGTTTACAGTACAATACATTAATGCACTGTTTAAAATATTTACATATGGTTGGAGTAGAAACGTTAAATCGATATGATAAATACTTGAAAGACAAATTAAGCCTTAAATGCATTAATGTTTAAAATAGCACCTGTAATTTTGTTAATTTATTTGGAGAAAATTGGCAAAAATGTCTGCAGCTGATGAAAAGTTAACTTAAGAGTAACAAATTGTGAAATACCAGTAAAGAAACACACTTTCTCGTCATTATCTTCAAATTCTTCCAATGTATTAATACTATATTTTCTTAATGAATCTATTTCATTTTGAAGGTAACTTACATCAAAAGTTTTTATATCATTCATTGCTAAATCCGTTTGTACGTGAACGCTGCATTTGCTGCTCCTCTTCTCGGGTTTACTCTCCCATGCTTGCTGCTACCTCCCTCTATTCTTTTCTGCTTAACTTCCGATTTTTATCTGTCCAGTATTCCTTTTGGGTACTTTATATTGTGGTTATAGCCCATGTTCTGGGTTGGTATCCAATCATGATGTTTATCGTCCTCCAATTTCGCCTTTTTCCTTGTTCAAATTTATAAGCATATTCAATGTAAATAGTACGCTGGCAAGCACAAGTTAATTACCTCATATGAAATGTCGAGAGCATATTCTAACAAATTTTAAATTTATGCTACCTCCATCAATCTTTTTGCTGTAAAGCTGACAGCCATGTCGAATTCTGTTTTCCGAAAGTTCCTTTAAATTGCGCTTCTTTGATACTCCTGGAAACCTGTAAAAAATTATGTTGTCGCGGCCAGTCCTTGATTAACAACCCCTTACGCAACAAGTTAAAACCATACTAGAAAAATTTTGCTAGCCATCATGTCCGTAACAGAATTACAATTCCATTAAAACCGAAAATTACTACACTTACGTCCTAATGCTTTTAAAAAAACTGTGGAATATTAAATAATGTTTATTATTAAAAATTTTGAAAGTTATTTTACACTCAAATTTATCAAAAAATTAACAAGCAAAATTTATTCCCGATTCATTCCTTACAAAAGTGGGCAACCACGTACATAATTTTGACAGAATAAATGTCATCATTTAATGGTTTAAAATAAAGCGGAGTATCGCGTGAGTGTAAGCAATTCAATGACAGTCGGATCGTACTTGCTTTAACGTCCTTTTGACATTTCTGAAAGTAATATTTCAGAGTTCCGGGAGTTCATTTAAAAAATTTTAAATATTAAATATTTGAAATTGTGCTATTTCGGAAGCGTGAAGTTTATGTTTTGATTGAGTTTAGTACTTTGTTAAATTACAGCTGTTAAGCTATTAATTTAGAGTATTGAATTGTGCGGTACAATGTTGCAAAAGCAATCGTCGAAATTCAGGCGGAAAATCGGTTTTTAAGCGAGTGAATATATTTAAAAAAATATATCATTCAATTTTATAATTATGATTATTATTTTAAATATACAGAAACAGAAAAATATACGAAAGTTTAAATCATGTCCAAGTTGTTTATTTGAGAAATGTCAGAAGGTTTCTTCTTTTCAAGCACTATATTCTTTTTACCTAAAGAATACGGGCGCTAACGATTTGTTTATTTTACATAGCAAATTAGATTATAAAACATGTCTCCCTTTAAAATGTCTCAATTCCATTACTACCATGATGAAACGAGTATAAACACAGCACACTAATAGATTTCTCCGAGTGGCTTAGGTTTTATTTGCAAATTATGTGATCTGGGGGGAAATCTAAATTCCATACAAAGGCAGCAAGTTAGCTGTCAAATAATAAGTAAGGAAATCTACATTATTTATAATCTTCAAACATATATATTAAACTGGTAAAGCTGAGCAAATTTTATTAAGGCCAACGTATATGATGCTGTATACTTCAATTTATATGACATAAACTAAGTATACGGCAACGTGTACGCCTAGGCATACAATCGTATCAAGTTAGCTGTCACATACTAACTAAGGAAACCTACAGTATTTATAATCTTTTAAGAGAAACAATAGACTGACCCCTGTCAATACATTATTTGTTAATCGTAAAGGACGTTATCTGCTGACAAAAACTATATTTCATATAAACGTACCAAGTTAACTGTGAAATATCGAAGGAAATCTATATTATTTTTAATTCCATACAAAACGCCCCAAGTTAACTTTCAAATAATCACTAACGAAATCTACACTATTTATATCCTGCAAACATTAATTCTAAACTGATCCATTTAAGCACGATCTATTTTATTCGTAAATGAAGTTATCTGATAACCGTTGAGCAATGGTAGCCTGCATAAATGTCACACAACGTACATTTATTATAATTATTATAAGCAATATGAAGTATAAATCTTTTTATTGAAAATAATAACTTTACATGAATTGATATTGAATATGATGCTATCTATATTGGGATTTTGTCGCATATAATGTGCTACTGGAACTGCTGCGCCAGGTGCCCCAGGTGGCATTAATCTTTGGCTTTGTCGTCTAACTGCTGCGATGAATCTGGGTTGCAATTGGCGTGATGCTCGCCGTGCTGGTACTTGTGCGGGTACTGGTGCGGGTGTTGGTGCGGGTACTGGAGTGGGTGCGGGTGCTGGTGCTAGTACTATTATTTGCTCATATTTTCTAATTGGTGGCGCATTCATTGCCACCGCTCCTGGTGCTTTCCTATCTTCCAATTTCTCTTGTTGGTGGTGGTCATGCCTTCTTTCCATTGTTCTGAGATTAATGTTCATTATTTGTATATATGTACTTCAATTTATTACAACATATATAATAACTTACTTTACAGATAAAACAATTTTATTCATTGCTGGTTTTTGCTTAGGTATATGGCGAAGAGTTTGTTATGAGTCATTTTGATGCATTTATTGATGAGGGGGTTTGCCAGTTAAGTTCGTTTTTGTGCTTATACATGATGCTCATTATCGGGAGCGGTACGATCTATCGCAAATTAAAATGTTTAATGATAAAATCTTTAAGTAAAATCTTCAATAGTGAAATTTAAAATATGTATCTTAAAAAAAAAATAAAAACGCATTTTAAATTCTTGCACTATTCGGAATTTTGCATTAAAAAATCTTGCTATGATAGATAAAAATTCGCAATTAGAGAAAAATTATAATTCAAATTAAAATGAAAAGTTATGTTCTTTTAATAAAAAAAATAGCATAAATAAAAAATTAATTCCTCTAAAGTTCATTTATTGATACCAATAGTAATTCTCTTACAATTCTTATTTGAGGCCAAAATATAAACTTCAATTCATGTAATTTGTAATGTTACAAATATTCAATTATTGACATTCTAAGTCTTCCAGTTAAAATAATTGTTAAGCCTTTTTTTTGCAACAGCATAATGATTTATATCTTAAATTATAGGCATCGAAGAACTCTAGTAGATAACTTCGACAAAAATTAAAAAAATGTGTTGCAATGTAGATATTAACTCGTAAACTTGTACAAATTGAAGCTTTTAAATCAAACTCATGTTAGTAGGTATTCTCATTTCTTTAGATTCTGATTATTTTAGAAAGATAAAGCCTAGATCTAGCAAATAACGTCGAGTTTTTTATTTTTAGAGGCGCTGTTTTAATTATTTGACTCTAATAGTACTTATTTTTTCTCCCAATATTGCACCGACGAGAAATTGCAAAATTTCGTTGAAAGTTATTGAAATACAAAACAAAGTATTATATTTAACAATTGTATGCAAAAAGTTAATACTCGTTAAAAATATTTCAATTTATTTGAACTGCAAATATTAACTTTTCGTCTTAAATTACCACATGTTGAGTTTCTGTCTCTTACGCCAGATGCCTATAATGAGGTCTGTGGTCTAGGTTTATGCTAATTTTATATGAATTTCCTAACTTTCAGGACACAAACGTGTAGACGGTATAGTTAACTTTATTGCCTACACGCTCGCTGGTATCTAAATTGAAACTTTTGCCGAGTACTGACTCCTATTAAATTGTTTTTTGTGAGTTTATTGCATCTTTGTTGCTGCGTCAAAGGCGTCAAGAGAATCAAGTGCAAATATCCACCAAGTCCAAGTATCCATCAAGTCCAAGTATGTACTCAACAACTCCAAGTATCCATCAATTCCAACTATACTACATGTCCAACCATACACCAAGTCCAACTATCCATCAAGTCCAACTATCCACCAGGTCCAACAATACACCAAGTCCAAGTATACACTAAGTCCAACAATACACCAAGTCCAACTATCCACCAAGCGATTGTATCCAGTAAGTTTAACTATACACCAAGTCCAACTGTATACCAAGCTCAACTATATATGTACTATGTGCAGCTATACACCAGCTCCAGGTATTTACTAATTCCAACTAAGCAAGTCGAAATATATAGCATGTCAAACCATATACCAACTCCAATTATATACCAAGTCCAACGTTGAAGCAATTTATATTTATATCTGTTTATTTATTTCGCTAAAAATGCTAGCTACAATGGTCAAAAACAATATCCAAGTAAAAGCCATAAAACAGAACAATTTTTAAAAATCTTTCTTAATTGGGACTTATTGATGTGAAAGTCAATCGGATGAAAATTCAAATTAAAAGTACAGCACATTCTAGACATTGGCTCAAAGTGTACATAGTTGGTGCGATGGGACCACTAGTAAATAAAATCATTCGATCGTAAGTGTCGAGTTCGTGAATTGAATTTAATTTTATTAAGCATCAACGGCATGTTCTTCTCTGAACTTGATTAATTCGGTGGAATATGATGGAATGTGTAGCGGTATATGAGGCGGATCAGAACAAATAAAAACATGCGTGCTTTACTTCACCTTGAGATTTATTGCGCCAAGAAAAATAAATTATCACTACAATACTAAAGCTATTTAATTCAATTTCGCAATGAAGTCAATTCATGTGCTATAACTAAATATATAAATATCAAATCTCTATGAAAATATATGAAAAACTAAGATCTACCAAAAATTCAATTCACAAATTTTTTACTACTACAGGTGCTAAAATCTACAGGAATATTTCAATAAGTTTTATGAAAAAAAATTAAATACGAAAAGGGAGAAAAAAAACTGCTGGGAAGAATAGTATGATTTAGCACGCCCTTTTATTCCTTGTAGCCCTTGCTGCACAAATTAATTCACTTGCTGCTCCTTTGAATAACGTTATAAAGTTGCAATCACATGTTGAGTCCCGATACCGAAATAGGTATATTGTGACTCGATGTAAATTGGTTTCGAAGCTTGTTGTATCAAATTCACGCCTAATTAATATCAATTCATAATCAACTTACACCTCGCAGTATGCTGAATGAACCTTTCTCTTGCACAAATAGTTGGAATATTTAAGATTAGCTCTTTTGAATATCTTGGAGAAATCTCAGTCAACTGCACCTTACAACTTGTATGTTCACCTTGAAAACTGAAAGAGAGTGATGCTTCGCAGCGATGTGCTTTTATAGACAGTTCCGCCATGTTTGTTTTATGTTCCACATAGATTTTTTGTTTAAAACTTGCAAAATTTAACCCCTTAGAGCATGAACACTGTAAATCTGCAGTAAGATTTACGTGAAGCATTCTGCCGTGGATTATTATGCATGTTTATTTAATTTTTTCTTACTGATAATCTTAAAAAAATCTGTTTCTCAATATTATCAATTTATGGCCCTTTCGCGATGTGGAATCTACTTGTTATAAGTCTCTTTCTTTCCGTTTTTCTCTTTCCCTCTTATTACGTATATGATAAAAATATTATTTATCTAATATCTTTTAATGGGAATGTTTTTGCTGATTTTTAATTACACCGCTGTATTCCGCAGGAAAAACCACCCAAACTTCATATGTCATAAGTTGACAGAAATTGAAGAGGTGTTGATTCGCGATCGTTTTGTTTGTGTTTTCGCGGGTTGTTTTTATTTAGATTTCAGGAATAAAAAACCACAGAAGCACTAGAAGAACCATAAGCACACACTCACCTGAAAGCTGTACCTGAAGAGCTTTCAGGTGAGTGTCTGCTTATAGTGCTTCTAGTGTTGTGTTTCTTGTGTTTGTTGTGTCTTTGAGAATTGTTGGTTATGTGTCATGTATAAGTTTTCTTGAATTCATGTTAATTTAAATTCATAAATTGCTACTATTAGCAATTAAATATATCCATAGACACCTATTTACCATTTAAAATAAGTTCAATTATGGTAATTATGTTAATTGTCAATTCTCTAGGTAATCATGTTCCTTCCTTGCATATAACAACAAGTGATTTTTAATTCAGAGTTCTACCTGAGTTGCTCACGGGAACATGATTTCCTGGAGACTTTCTGTTTAAAATATATGAGTAATTCTGAAAGTGATGTTTTGTCACTTAATAATTACGCAATTACTAGTTTTTTTTATTTATTTTATTCAGATGTCTTTGTATTTTAATGGTTTGATTTTTTTCTTTCAGATCCCTGCGTGGGATGATAACACCTGCGGCTTGGCCCAGGTGCAGGTAAGTTGGTATTGTTGACCTTTACGCACACTGAATTCAATGTGCCCTTTTCTTTTCCAGGTGTGGCTGAACATTCTCCCGCCCGTCAAATGCTTGCGTTCAACCGGTCTTTGAGTTTGAGAATGCCACGCTTGTGGTAATGGTGGAGCATGAGTTCTCTATTGTTTTTCACTCTCAGCCGAACTTGATATTTGCCCGGCAGGTTGATTCTCTTCTCCTTATTTTTACGTTGGCGTATTTGCTCGTAGTCAATGCGGCTCAGAACGTCCTGAGATAGGTAGATGTCCACACCCTCACCCGTTATGAAACGTTGATGTGTATTATCCCCGCATTTTTAGTTCTGCGAGTGTGATTGTGGGTCTCAGCTTCTGCAATTGATTAACCTGACCGCCGTTTATAGTCACTGGTTGACTTAAATATGAGGTTGTGTGCGGAGTCTTCACATATTTGGGTCCTGCATTGGTCATCGACATCTGTGGTATCTTGCTGATATCTTCCTTCACTGCAGCTGTCTGCATTGTGTTTCGACTGGGTTTCTTCCGTAATCCGGTCAGGACATCACATCCGGGTTGCACGAACAAATCAATTATTGGGCTGGTCGGAGGTGAAAAGCGGATGTCCTCCATAATGTGCAGGACATCGTTCATTTCCTCTTGAGCTTGAGACATCTGAAAAGATAAGAATGAGTAACATGGTCCCTTGTGAGGACGATCACCAGAGGACGGCACTGACAAAGAACACACAAAAATATATGCATTCTAATTTAATACTCAGAAGCCTTGGTCGCTGTCACAAATAGTTGTCTTCCTCAAGAGGCAGCCGACAAATTTTTGTGATAGGTCTGCTAAATGTGTTGTTCTGGGTTCTGACTTGGACCACTCTTATTAGTCCGTCCGACCCCGGATAAACTTGTTCCACTATGCTTAAGGGCCAGCACGTGGGTGGCATGTTCTTATGCTTGAGGATAACCACCTCTGCAACCCTTACATTGGGCCGTGGTGCTGGCCACCGTGGCCTGTTTTGGAGTTGATTTAAATAACCTCTGGACCATTTGTACCAAAATTGCTTTATCATATGTTGTGTATGCCTCCACCTTTGTGATAGTGTTGTCGTAGTTGCAGTGGGGTCTGCTTCTGGTATCGTATGCAGCGCATACGTCCTGGAGTTAGTATAAATAAATCCTCCGGATCATTTCGGATGTGGCATAATGGCCGTGAATTCAAACATGCTTCGATTTGCGTCAAGATGGTCGCATATTCCTCAAATGTGCAGATCGAATTACCGAGCGTTCGACGTTAATGATGTTTTATGGATTTGACCCCAGCCTCCCAAATTCCTCCAAAGTGCGGCGCTGCTGGTGGGTTAAAATGCCAATGAATTGCTCTTGAGGCTAGGTGCAGTGCAGCTAGTGGGGTCGCTTCCTTAATAGCTTGTGTCAAATCCTTGTCGAGAATGGTTTTACCACCGATGAGGTTTGTGCCGCAATCTGAGAAGATGTCGGTACATAGTCCTCTTCTGGCCACAAACCTTTTCAAAGCTGCCAAAAAGGCTTCGGATGTTAGATCGGAGACCAATTCTATATTTATGGCCTTTATGGCCATACACACGAATAAGCAGAAGTAGGCCTTATGCCCCTTAGCATTTCGATGTTTTGACGCCTTTACTGTGATTGATCCTGCGTAGTCAATGCCCACCTTAGTAAAGGGTTTGGTGATATTCACTCGTACTGACGGTAAGTTTCTTATGAGCTGACTTGATGTTTCCTTGCGGTGTCGCGCGCAGGTCACGCATTGGTGCAAGTTGCTTGTAATGCAATGTCGGGCATTTAAAATCCAATAATTGTTTCGACTGATGCTTAGAACAAGCGAGGTGCCTCCGTGTAGGGTCTCGCGATGCAGTTTGTCAATAACGAGTGCCGTCACATGATGATGTTGTGGCAAAGTAATTGGGTGTTTACGATTGTATGATAATGATGAATTGTGTAATCGTCCAACTAGTCGTATTAATCCGTTGTGATCTATGAATGGGTGTAGTTTTATGAGTCTGCTGTTATTTGCCAGCGCCCTGTTTTTTATTAAGTGTTCGTAATCTTCGGCGAAATCTGTTTGCTGTACCACCTTCAAAATCGAGGGATGTGCTTGCTCCCACTCTGTACTGGTGATAACTCCTGTGCTCTTCGTTGTTTTATTTGTGCAGTTGTGAACAAATCGTTGCAATGTAGCTACGATGCGAATCAAGCGAGTAAACGATGAATATCGCAATAGATCTTGGGATTATCTTTGGTAAGAACATGTTGCCATCGATCATATTTAAGGGTCTCTTGAATTTCCACAACTCGATTTGCGACATAAGTTTTCCATCGCGACGGATGTTCCTTGATCCACTGCAACGCTATCGTTGAGTCTGTCCATGCAAACACTGGAACAGTTTGCAATTGCATGTCTTCTACAGTTGCTTTAATTAACCTTGCCAAAATGACTGCTCCATTTAATTCTAGCCGGGGTATGGTGGTGGGTTTGGTGGGTGCTACCTTCGTCTTTGCTGTAAGCAATGTAGACCACACGTTGGCATTTTCATCCTCAGCTCGCAAGTATAGTACAGCCGCAAACGCCTTAACTGAAGCATCGCAAAATCCATTGAGTTGGATTTGTGCCCCGTTTTGATGGTGTATCCACCTGGGAATCTTGAGTTCATGCAAATTTTCTAAATCGTTCTTAAACCTTATCCACTCTTCTTGTACAGACCCGGACACCTGGTCATTCCATCACAAACCTGTAATCCACAGTGTCTGCATAAATATTTTTGCCATAATTATCATTGGTGCTAACCACCCTAGAGGATTATACAAGGATGCCACCTCTGATAGGATAGTTCGCTTTGTGATTTTCATTGGATGTGAAGTAATCTTGTCTAGGATCGAATGCCGAGAGTTTTGATAACTTCATCCTCTCCAAATGTCAATGTATTTTGCAGCACGAGAAGATCGGGCGATAAATGACTGAGCAATAGTGGTTCATTGCTTACCCACTTTCTTAAGTTGAAGCCACCTGCCTTCATGATTGCCATGAGTTCACCCCGAAACATTTTTGCTTCACCGAGACTATCTGCTCCTGTCAACAGGTCATCAACATAGAAATCGGAGAGTGTCGCCTTGTATGCTAAAGGCCAAGTTTCCCTTTTGTCTTCAGCTAATTGTTGAGGCGTTCGCACTGCTAGATATGGAGCAGACGATGTCCCAAACGTGACAGTTTTAAATTGGTAATCTTGAATCTTGTTTGTGCATGGATGTGTCCAAATGATACGTTGAAATGTGCGGTGTTCTGGATGTACGCTTATCATCCTATACATCTTTTCGATGTCTGCATGCATGGCAAATCTGTGTTTTCGCCACTTGAGCAATGTTGCGAACAGTCTTGGCTGGAGGGTTGGTCCCTTCAGTAAATGATCATTCAAGGAAGTACCATTTGTAGTCTTCGCTGATGCATCAAAGAACACTCTAGTTTTCGTGGTCGTGCTGTCCTTCAATACTGCATGATGTGGAAGATAGTAATTGGGTTCAGTTGAAGTAGGTAGTTCCACTTCTTCCATGTGTCCAAGTGCTATGTATTCATTAACACATTGTTTATACCTTTCTTGCAGCTCTGGATTCCTTGTCAATTGTCGTTGTAAGTGATGAAATCGTTGCAGCGCTTGTGGCCGAGACTGACCCAGTAAGAGAATTTCGTTATCCCGAAATGGCAGCTTTACTTGATGCTGACCGTTTTCTGAACGTGTTTGTGTTGTTTGGTAAAGTTGTTGACACCTCCCATCCTCCTTGTTAAGAATAGATTTTGTAGGAATTTCTTCAATCTCCCAGAATTTTTTAAGTTGTGTGCTGAGGTCACCATCATCTGTGGTAACAGCACATGTTGACACAGAACTGCTGCCCGAATTCGCTACTGAACCGAGTAATATCCATCCGAATGTAGTTTGAATGGCTATAGGTGCTTCTTTAGTTCCTCGTCGTATGCCTTGTTGCACAATTTGGGCATACACTCATGCTCCAAGTAAGGCATCAATTTTACTTGGTTTCCAAAAGGTTGGATCTGCTAGTTGGAGGTCCTGCAGATGTTCACAATGCGCCTTGGATACAATCCTTGTCGGCAGATGGCCAGTGATTTCCTTCAAAACAAGAAAGTCTTCCTTCAAGTTTATACTGTTCGATCCTCGTGACCCAACTTGTAATGTTGTTTGATGTCTTGTTGTCGCTGCAGGACTTGTGTTGATTCCTGTAACGTTCACCAATGTTGGTGTTCGAATGGCACATAGCTGTTGACAGGCTTCCTCTGTAATAAAGGAGGATTGTGACCCTGTATCTAGAGGCAACGCAATAATTTTGGTTCTCCATGTGCTGACTGTGGAATCACCAAAGCTGTTGATACTAATGGATAATTGGTTTCTCTACTCAAGAAGGTCTGAGTAGCATTAAATCTATCGGAGTTGTTGATGGACTGCGAATCTAAAGCACACCGGTCCCTACTGGCTGTAGCCTGAACTGATGGACCCCATTGTTGAGTTATGGGTGTTTGGTGTGTCTGAAGTTCGTGTGTTGCTGCATGGTCAAGTCTGCTGTTCTTAGGTTTCGACGAAGTATTTATGCATTGCTTTTTCTGTGCTTCCTTGTGCAAAGTGGTGTGATGTTTTTAATTGCATTTGCGGGAAGTGTATTTGCTAGGACAATCCTGACTTGTATGATATGTATGATATGTATGTATGGTAATTATGTTAATTGTCAATTCTCTAGGTAATCATGTTCCTTCCTTGCATATAACAACAAGTGATTTTTAATTCAGAGTTCTACCTGAGTTGCTCACGGGAACATGATTTCTTGGAGACTTTCTGTTGAAAATATATGGGTAATTCTGAAAGTGATGTTTGGTTACGTAATAATTACACGATTACTAGTTTTTTGTATATTTTATTCAGTTGTCTTTGTATTTTAATGGTTGGATCTTTTTCTCTCAGATCCCTGCGTGGGATGATAACACCTGATGCCTGTCCCAGTTGCAGGTATGTTGGTATCGTTGACCTTCACGCACACTGATTTTAATGTGCCTTTTTCTTTTTCAGGCGTGGCTGAATACATGTCGATGTCACCCTTCATAAGGTGAAAAATAAAGCTTATATCAGTTATTTTCCTACGAGTTTCTAGAGTAGGAAGGTGTATTAAATTTAATCTTTCGTTATAAGGAGGAAGATGAAGTCTATCCCTCCATTCGAGACCTCTTAGGGCAAAAAGTAAATATCTCCTTTGCACGCTCTCAATCCGTTCTGTGTGATTTTTGTACGAGGGAGATCAGACAGGACTGGCATATTCCAAAATGGGTCTAACAAGAGTGGTAAAAAGAGCTTTAGTAATGTAGACATCATTAAGTTCCTTTTTCCAACGCTTTACAAAACCTAACATTGAGTACGCTCTTCTAACAATGTGATCAATGTGGAGGTTAAAAGTGAGTTCAAGGTCAAACAATACCCCAAAGTCAGATATTTTATCAACTTTCGAAAGCAACAAACCATTCATAGCATAGACATCATTCGACCAGGTCCTTCTGCAATTCAAGACAATCAGAATACGAATCGATAGATTTATACAGTTTTAAAATAGAATATCAGATTTGTTGACTACATGAGAAACTTTATGAATAATATGAAGAGCAAGGGCCCTACATGGCTACCCTGTGGAACACCAGAGTAAGCCGTTATTTCCTTAGAAGGAGCAGAAGGGAACTGTATCCTAACCCTACGATACTTAAGATAGGATGATAACCAATTCGTCAACCAAATTGGGTAGTCCAAGCATTTCAGTTTAAATAAGAGAAGAGAGTGTGGAAGCTTGTCAAAAGCCTTCCTGAAATCTGTATAAATACAGTGAGTTTCGCAACCACGCTCAAACGATTCGATACAAGTAGATGTAAACTGAAGCAGATTTGTTGTTGTTGATCTTCCCTTCATAAAACCATGTTGATGAGGATTAAGAGCTCTACTACAATGAAAATACAGAGATCCATACAAAGAAGCTTCAAACAGTTTGGGAATACAAGACATTTTAACGATGGGACGATAGGTGGTAACAAGCTCCTTATTACCGGACTTAAAAATTGGGATAATAAACGACTTTTTCCATAACTCAGGAAATTTACCAAGTCGCAGTGATAGGTTAAACAGCAATGTTAACGGGTAAGAAAATGTTCCACTGCAGTTCTTTAGGCCCAGCAGCATAACTTGGGTTTAGCTTGGACATGGAATCCTCAACAGATTTCTGATCAATAGTTAAGCACGGGATATCAACTTTACGAAGTGTCGTTAAGTATTTAAAATAACCAAAATCAATTTGAGTGTCATTAGCTAAAAATGATTCACTAAAGTAATCAGCAAAGAAATTAGATATCACAGATGGATCATGACTAGTATTATCCTTAAATACTAACGCAGGAGGAAAATTATTGGATTTCTTTTTGGTATTTATAAAACGCCAAAATTGATTAGGATCCGATCTGATTGTTCGAACCAAATTGCTTCGAATATATATTATAACCGATGACTTCTGAAAAGAAAATATCCTGAAAACAAAGCATCAAAATTCTTAGGAAAATTAAATCTAATTTGAGTTCTCTTATGCGAATAACATGTACACAACCCAACATAGCCATGTATTTGTCATCTTCATAACATATTGCACAAATACAACCTAAAAGTCTAGCCTCATTGAGCAAATTAAATTAAAATTATTCTCAAAAAACAATTCCTGAAAAGGGAACATATTACAACAATACCATGATGAAATTGAGTTCTGAAAAGAAAACAAATTAAATCTAATTACAATTTTCCCAAAAATAGGTACAACATCTATCAAAAGCATGTGTTGTCATGTAACATAGAATGCATGGCACAAATACAATCAGATCAAGCCGATCATTATCATCATTACAAGTACCATCCAACGGGAATTTATTCGCAACGTGATAGAGAGAATATTTTTTGCAAATATAATTAATTTAACACAGCAGCATGTGAAACTCTAAATTTCTTGTTGCTATGCATTTTTGTTCGTTGCTAGGCAAATTTTATCGCTAGTACCGTAAGAGCACAGCTGCATTGCCAATTCTTCTAATCATGCGCCGCTGCTACTCTATCAGTGGTGTCGTGGGCAAGCAAGGGCTATATAAACGACAAGCTGACTGATCTCGATCTCTTTTTGTGCTTGGCATCGCTTGGGGTAAATTGGCTTAAGGACTAACATTATATCGGGTATCGACTGATATTTCACTTCTAACAATTAACAATTATTTCTGGTCTCGACGGGAATAAACACATCTTAATTCGGGTCTCGACTGAAGTTAAGATATTTACTAACAATTATTTCTGGTATCGACGGAAATAAACGCATCTTAATTCGGGTCTCGACTGAAGTTAAGATATTTACTAATAATTATTTCTGGTATCGACGGGAATAAACACATCTTAATTCGGGTCTCGACTGAAGTTAAGATATTTACTAACAATTATTTCTGGTATCGACGGGAATAAACACATCTTAATTCGGGTCTCGACTGAAGTTAAGATATTTACTAATAATTATTTCTGGTATCGACGGAAATAAACACATCTTAATTCGGGTCTCGACTGAAGTTAAGATATTTACTAACAATTATTTCTGGTATCGACGGGAATAAACACATCTTAATTCGGGTCTCGACTGAAGTTAAGATATTTACTAACAATTATTTCTGGTCTCGACGGGAATAAACACATCTTAATTCGGGTCTCGACTGAAGTTAAGATACTTACTAACAATTATTTCTGGTCTCGACGGGAATAAACGCATCTTATTTCGGGTCTTGACTGAAGATAAAATAACACTTTAAGCCGGGTCTCGACTGACTTAAAGAATATTATCTCGGGTCTCGACTGAGATGGTATCTTACTAACATTAACACTTTATTTCTGGTCTCGACGGGAATAAAGAATTGTTGTAACCAATGGTTAGAACAAAGGGGCTTAACATTAGCTTAAAGCCAACCCTCAAGCGTCAAGTTGTAGATCGGTAAGTACCAGTCACTTGTTACAAAATAATATTTATTCATATATCTATTTTATTATATATTTACATATTCTACATTTCTTGTGCATATTTATCAAATATTATAATTTATCTTTATTCGATATTAATTTTACATATTTATATTTATATGTATTATCTCTTGACGATTTTATATTGCAACTTTCTGCCAATAAGTGTTTTCAGTGTGATAACAAATTCTCTGACCCAAAACTTATATATTGAGTTTTATCCCAAACAACTTTTCTTGATAATCGTATATTCTAAATCTGTGATAATAAGTGTTTTCTAGTGTGTGCGGATCTCTGACCTAATATCTCATTCCATAATCTGATCTTAATATAATTAGTGAGCAATCTTAAGAAATAAGTGGGAAAAGTTATTGAAAGTTAAACGTAGTGAACAGTGTATGTTTTGATAAGAAATTTGACCGCTGACCTTGATCCAAATTTACCAGTGCATCCATTTCAGTTTCACTAAGTTCAAATTTGCGTGTACGTTCTACTAACGGACAGTACACTGATTACATTTAACATCTTAAACAAGTACGTATCATATTCATGCAAAAGAGCAATACGAAATTAGCTCCTCAATAACAAAAATTGTTTTAGGTCTTCATAAGATTGAGACCGGTGAAACCTTCGCCAAGCCTTATTTCTCAGGTTGCGCAAGCTTTTAAGCTCGGCATCGTACCAAGGAGGACACGAGGTGCCATTCCTTTTACAAGACAATGGAACACAATCTTTCAAACAATCTAACATAACATTATAAAAATGTACTGTAACTTTGTCTACATTATAATTGTTTAAGAGAAAAGACCAGTTAATGGACGATAAATTAGAGTTAAGTAAGTTAAAGTTAAAGGTCGGCAAGTTTTCAATCGAGGACATACCAATACTCTGGCAATCAATGCCCACTATCACGTCCAAAGTTGGATGGTATGCATCAATAGGAACCAATGATGTATCACACGAACGATGCATACATTCCGAAGCATCCGAGGTAAAGACTAAGTCCAAGCTCTTATTACGATTATTTCTAACATCATTTACCTGAGAAAGACCAAGCGCGGCAATAGCATCCAGGAAGATATGCGCATTCTCAGAAGATGTACTGGGGACCATGGAAACATCATCATCAGAAACCTGCCATTGAACAGCAGGAAGATTAAAATCACCAAACAATACAATCTTATCCGAGTCCCGCGCCAGATCGAATACATATTCCACAGCAGCAGCAACAGCATCATATGAAGCAGAAGGGCTACCAGGAGGAATGTAAACTACTAGAATATACAGTATTATAGCCCCAACTGTTAAACTGATGTACAGAAATTCAGATAGGGATGGATTGGGAATATCGATCAGATCCTATATTATTTATAATTTTCAAACATTAAACTGACCCATCTAAACCAATATTTTTAGGGCCAGCGTACTCGCCGCCGTATATTTACCTTTAAGTCTGTGACATAAAATTAAGTAAAGGCAACGTGTACGCCTCGGAATACAAACTCGCCAAGTAAGATGTCAAATAATATCTAAGGAAATCTACATTAGGTCTGTTTAATGAACTGGAAAAATGTTCAGAGCAAAGCAGCTCAACTTAGGTTAACTGTCAAATTAAAAGTCAAGCAGAAAAGAGCGGAAAGGGGCAGGTAGCTCATGAAACAAAAATTTTCTGATATCCTAAAAACAAAATTGCTTAAATTAAGGCTGAATAAATTTGCAAGCATTTTGCTCCCCCTTTTTATTTTCCACAATTTTTATGATATTTATTTGAAACCTTCGCCAAAATGTTCGAAAATCTTCAGTTCCAATGCTGCCGCACTTAGATTTTTCTAAAAGGTGCTGGGCTTCTTTGTGAAAATCAGAAACCTCAAAAAACCGTGTAATTTTCCTCTGTCCCCTTAAAAAGTTTTTCATGTACACCAATTTTTATTATTTTTCGTATAAAGTTTTTCCAAAGATATTTTTTAATGCTACGGAGCTTTTTTTCCAAATTTGTTAATGTTTTTCATGTTATAATAATAATTATTACTATTATTAATAACGGTAAGTAGTTTTTTTATAAAAATCAATTTGTAAACCTCTATCGTGATAAAAAGTGAATGCTAAAATTGGCCTTTATTCATTTTAATTCTCAAAAGCTTTCCAAGATGGCGATAGGCTCCAGTACAAAATGTCAAACAAATTTTTCTTATGTGGCTCTAAAAATGAGTATCTATCCTACACGTATGTACATTATGTATATTAGATATAAGTGTAATGACTGTTTACTTTAAATTTCCGTGTATTACATCGTTTTAGTTCGTGACAATTTTATTTGTTCTCCGACGTTTCGGTCGAGCGATGTCTCGAACCGTCCTCAAGGACGCAGTCTGATTATAAACATTAATGTATTGCTTGATATAAAAATTTTAAAAACAAGGGCTACTTACGGATTAAACAACATTGAAAAAATATTAACAGATAAAAAATAGCAAAAGCTAATTAAAAACACAGTATAAATGAATAAATAAATAAATTTATGACAAAACATGGTAAAAGAAAAAAACTATAGGAGCTCTGAAAGGATATCCAACCACTCTTCAAAATCAACTGGTACTAGACGTATCGTCTCCCAAAGCTCTCTGCAGTAAATGTTATTGTTATTGTCTGTATCCGTTTTTTGTTCATGGATTTGGGAGTTTTCTGAATATATAATGCTTTATCAATAATCTTTTCTTATAGTGTTTTTCGTGATGTAACATAGACGCATTTTCAAAATGTGGAGCATGGTTAGATAATGCACAGTGCATAGTTAGCGCTGTTTTACTTTGGTTTCCGCTTTTTAAGTCACATTTGTGGTTAGAAATCCTGTTTTTAAGGAATTTGAACAACAGGTGTTCCAACATAGCTCATCGGACAGTTTGCGTTATTACTACCCTTGCAAGGTATTTTGTAAATTACATCCGAACGTAGTTCTTTAGGTGTTGGGTCCTTTAGCTTGGTGAACCAATAACTTATTGTTTTGCGCGGCTTGAGGCCTAGGTTGATTTGGTTATCCTGGGGTTTAAGGATTTTTTGAAACCTGTCAAAAAACCCAGGGATATAAGTTGCACCGTTAAATCTCAAAAAACTTTCAGATCCACCCCCATTAACACTTTCAATATTATGTACGCTATTTTGAAACAACCGCCCTCCTATTACTGAGTTGGGGAAACCATTCTCGGTCAATATAATCTTCATTTTTGCTATATTGCCTCTATGAAATTTTTCGTGGCTAAGCTTTGGCTGCGTTTAATTTGTGATATTCAGGATGCAAAGATTTTTAGTGCAAAAGCCTACCCGAAAAAGTCGGATTTTGATACAGTCCGTTATTATTTGGTTTTTTCCCTAATAGCTCTAATGTCAAAGTACGGTAGAGATCCCATACTCCCTTCTTCTACAGTGAGCTGTAGTTTAGGGTGAGAGTATTAAGTATAGCAGGCAGATGTTGGTGTGGTAATATGGAGAAAAGATCGTCATTATATTTGATAACTATCCGTGGCTTGCTTTCCATTTTATCAATAGAGATTGTTAATAAATCTTCCATTACAATATCCGCCAGTATTGGAGATAGAGGACTTCCCATTGGTACACCGAACGTTAAAGATAAATTGGTCGATATTTTAATGGTGAATCGTTACAATACGCTCAGCGTCTGCGCAGCTGCGCAGATAGGGGTAAGGAAGCGCAGATTATCACAGCTCAGTTGAGCACCGCCAGGTAAAGTGTGCAGGCGAGGTTAAGTTGACAGCGGGTGAATTACACCCACCTTACGCTCCGTGCAAACAAGTAAGAACTAACTCAATTTCTTTTTTGCTCTTTATTTTTTGATTTTTTTTTTATTTTTAGACTGAAAATTTAGTATGTCGTACGAAGAAGAACAAAATACGTTATTAGGTCTTTTAGACGATGTTGAGCTAAGTTCTTCTGGCGATTCCGATAGTGAAATCGAAATTGAAAATGTCAATGAAAGAAGCTGTGAAAGTTGGAAAACGAGGAAGAAGAGTCTCTTGAATCGGAGGCAAATGAGAGTGAAGGTATCAGAAGTTATTTGTTGGAGAAGAATGGCACAAAGTGGTCTACTGTAACGGAAAGGCCTAATGTACGTACTAGGGCGGAAAACATCGTAAGAGAAAAACAAGGCGTGAAAACTATCGGAAAAAAGGCAAAGAGTGCTGGAAACTGTTTTTAACTGATGACATTTTGCAAGAAATTTTGATTCACTCGAATGCACAAATAAGTGCCAGGCGATGTGCATGTCAAAATAGTCACTTAAAGAAATATGTGATGATTGATATAACAACATCAGAATTAAAAGCTATTATGGGTCTGTTGTACCTAGCTGGGCATTTCAAATCGAATGATGTAAATTTGAAAGATTTATGGCTCAGGTATCGAAATTTTTAGGACGACTATGACTTTGAAGAGGTTTCAATTTATTCAGAATTGTTTACGATTTGATGACAAGACCACACGTGGAGAACGAAAAAAACTTGACAATTTGGCTTCTATTCGTAGTGAAAAATTCGTGGATTGTTGTCAGTCAACTTATTCACCATCCGAGTATACGACTATTGATGAACAACTTCCATCATTTCGAGGCCGTTGCAATTTTCGGCAGTACATGCCAAACAAAACAGCAAATATGGTTTGAAAATATATGCTTTGGTGGACGCAAGGTCATTTTACGTTATCAATCTTGAAATTTACCCGGGAAGATAGCCACAGGGTCCGTACGCGCTCAGCAACAAAGCTTTCGCCGTTGTATATACACTTATAGCTCCGATTTCAAAGAGCAATCGCCATGTAACCTTTGATAATTGGTTCACCAGTTATCCTTTGTTATTACACTTGCTGAAGGAACATCGTTTGACGAGCACAGGAACCGTTCGTAAAAATAAGGCTGAAATTCCAAAGAAAATGCTCGAAAAACGTCACAGAGATATTCCCAGTACACTATATGGTTTTCAACAGGATATAACTTTAGCATCCCATATACCAAAGAAAAATAAGGTAGTGTTGATGATGTCAACATTACATCACGATGATAAGATTGACAGTACAAGTTCAGAGAAAAAAACCAGAAATGATTACCTTCTATAACCACACTAAGGGAGGTGTAGATATTGTGGATCAGCTGTGTGGAATTATGATGTTTCGCGCAATACAAAACCATGGCCAATGGTAATTTTTTATGCAGTTTTGAATATGTCTGGTATAAACAGCCTGATAATCTATGAGGCCCATAACAAATTCTCAGTATTACGTCGAAATTTTATAAGAGATTTGGGGAATCGAATTGATTACAGAACACTTAGAAAACAGGAAGGAGGATCTTTTTTTACCAAAAGAACTTCGTAAAAGGATCCAAGATCATGTTGATGAATCCTCAAAAGAACCACAACAATAAGTAGCCAGACCTATAAGACGGTGTGAAATATGTGAAACTAAAAAAGATCGCAAAACTAAATATTTATGTTTGTTACCAATGCAACCGGTATTTATGTGTGGAACATGCTATTTGCGTTTGCAAAGATTGCACTACATCTCAAAATGAGTAATTATGTAATAATTTGAATTTGTTTTATTGAAAAGACAAAATAGTTTATGAAATTTTTTTTATATTTTCCACAAAAAGTAGTGACCATATGTCACACGCAAGAAATATAAATTCTAATTGTTTATGTCGTTAATTCCTTTAATAAATCTAAAAAATCTAAAAATATTCTTATTTTTGATTAAAATTATAAGTAGTGGTTATTTTGTATTCAATAAAATAAAAAAATATATGTATTACCATTTTAAAGTTACGCAATTCATATTTGTGTTTATCGCACCCCGTGCTAGGTATTTAAACCTTACGCTCGACGGTTTAGAAATGAAGTAATTTGCTACGGTTGTGCAGAAACTAAGCATTTCCAAAAACTTTTTACGTAATATGTCTGTGTGAGTACTGATAGACCTCCACTTATTTTGAATAATTTTAAGAACTAAGTTGACAGAAATGTTCGTGAATAAGGAAATAACGTCAAAGGAAACCATTTTTTCTGTTATTTCAATCTTTAAATTATTCGCTTTGTCTTTAAATGGAATGGAGTCGTATACGTTAAATGCAGAGTAGTTGTAGTCGTTGTGGATTAGAAATATAAAGAGGGAAAAGGAAAAATATTTGTTAATATTTTTCGTTTATGGTTTAGTTAAAAAGAGACGAAAGATATTTATTTAGAATATTAGCCGAGGTAAAATTATTTGGAATTTTTTTTCTATTTTAACTTTTTTATTACATATTTGCTTGAGATTGAGAGTTTGTTTTGTAATCCATTCAAATATATTCGGATTCTGTAGGTGAATTCGGCAAACAAATTAATGAAGTGAGCAAATGGGTACATTCTGTATGGACATATGTATGTGCATAATTTTGTAAAGTACTTTAGTATTATTGCTGATTTTAATACCTTGGGATAACCTTTTGTTTTAGGAAACACAACGTATTGCACCGGACACTTACGAATGGATTCGTTTTAAAATTGTTTGGACTAGAAAAGGTTTTTTTTTTAAATCGAAAACAATCGATCTAATGAAGATTACGTTTTAATCAAAACTATTTTATGATTTTTTAAGTAAAGTATATATAAAAGTAGCCTTTGGAAGGATAAGGATCCAAGTTTAGAATTACTGGCAGACTATTTTCCTAAACTACTATCGAGTTTACAATAAGTATCAATATAGAACATTTTAAGAATGATAAATTACTAAAAAAATGTATGCTTTAATATTTTTGGCCTGTTGTCGGCCCGGCCATCAATACCGCGTCAATTAAGAAAAAATTTCGTGTCCAAATGTGTGTCAGCCACCAACCCAGTGGCGGATCCAGGGGGGGGGGGTCATTACCCCCTTAATTTGAAGAACGAAATATTTAATGAATTGATTTATTTGAAAAAATATATTTATTATTTTCTATTTTTTTATTTATATTATTCAACTTCAAAAAAAATTTTTATTCCAAAACTTAAAAAACCAAAATTTATTTCAATGAATATTATTGTGTGCATATGATGTATGTGTATAGGTTTTTCTCAGAATTTGAGTTTGGAACCCCAACTTTGTGTGATCTCTCGAGAAACGCTTTCTAAGTAACAAAACCCTCACTACCACATCAGAGCCCTAACTTAGTCCTAACTACTAACATTCTGAAATATTTGCAGCGTTCTTATGTAAAACTACTGACATGTATAATGACTAATGTCCATAGAAATACACTGCAGAAAGTGGGCTCACTTCTATATGGCGTTCTCTTTAGGTTTATATCAAAAACTGTAACTTAATTGAACGCGCACTGAATTAATTTCGGTAATCACATACGGAGCTACGCGTAGTAAAATTATTGTGCTGGTACGTCTCAGCACAAGAGGAGGAAAATTCTTCCTTCCCTAAAAACTTCTCGTGTGCCCTAAATAAGCCGTCCGATCAGAAATTTCAAAATTTCAAAATTTCCGGAACTATTTCCTTGTTATTGATGACATTGACACGTCTAGGCACAAAAGTGTAGCAAAATGCGCGTGCAGCATACTCATAAACTTTCGGTCTGTTAGCGTACTAGCTTCAAATCGTTTTGTAAGTTTTTACTCGAAGGCGTTCGCGTACTCGAAAACTGAGAGAGAAATTGTTGACATCACTTTTCCCCTCCGTCCAATTTATTACTTCTTTTGACTAGAGAAAAATCGTCATGTTAAAACTTCAAAAGTGTCAGATTTGACAGCTCCCACTAGTTTTTAGTTATTTTTGAGTTATTAGCTATTTTTCAAGTTTTTAGTTTACTTTAAAAGAAATGGAAAAACCTGCTATTCCTCCTCCAGTGGAAGTGAAATGTTCGACACAAACATTTGACGTATTCAAAGTGGTAAATTAAATTTATTTATTGTACTATAGAAAGTAATTCTCCGGCATGCATATTTATTTCAAATAGGAGCACAATAACTCAATAATTTAAATAATAAATCAGGTAATCCACTTTAATTATTTGTCGTTACACAAGTTTTTACTCGGAGCCTTTCGCGTACTTTGCCAGTGTCACTCTCACAGTTTCTCTCCCTATCATATAATTTGACGTTTTTCATGTTTTTATTTGAAAAAAATATACGAACAGACCTATAGCACAGTATATTCATACTGTAGCCCAGATCTGTCAAAACTGTCAAGCAAAGTAGGATGCTTCCATAAAGAGACTATACTTTCTCTTTCAACAGCTTTAACTAACACAATAGTCAAATTCTAATGCAAAGGTTCCTATGTAAATCTAAAGTGGAAGAAACAGAACTTACAGCATGCACAAACTTGTACTAGAGGAAGAGGGACAAAATTTTCTGCAAGAAAAAAAGAAGCTAAAAACAATTTGTTCCACTTCCCATGCCATTCGGCTTCGTAGCAAATTGTCACAAACATTATTACCTTAGAATACATAGCAAACAGAAATGGTTGAATCGTGTATAATTCGTGTACATGAGCGTAATTTGTCAAAGATGCGTGCATGATTGTCATATGTGCTTTTGTTTTGTGAGCAGATTTAGTCAATTTAAAATTCTTTTGTGAATTTCAACAAAAGTACGGAATCGATTCTTTTCAAAACTATTTATCTTTGAAGTTTATTTAGTGCAAAGTTTTATAGTACCACTAGTGCCTATTAAAATCTTCATATCAATTAGAAAAACAGAAATGACGTGCTCGTTCAGTGGTTGCAAATATAAATTGGATTATAAACTAGGGAATCCTGTTTGAGGCAACTGCACTATCTAAATTATCTTTTTTGTTAATAGATGCGAAGATTTATATAAATTAATTAAGTGAATTGTTTCAAAATAAAGTAGAAAAGGAACATTTTTTACCACAGATGCTCCGCTCAAATCCTTTGGAATACAGTGTAGCAAAACTATTGTGATAACACGTCTCTGCACGAAGTCAGCAAATTATTTCCTTCCCTAGAAGTGAAGTGTGTTGTTTGGCCCATGAGCATTTCGCAAAATTTGGGTAGTGTTCAGATGAAAGCCAACATTTTTCCCCATAATCGAGACTTGATTCGAACACACTATTCCTCGTTTCGAATATCGAAAATCTTCACAATTTTCCCCACCGCTGTTGCTGTTGGCTGGCATTGGCAGGCTTCTCTTTCTTCTTCATTAGTAGTTCGTTCAATGTGCACTTTCATTGCCTGAGCGCAGTATAATTTTGTATTTTTGTATTTGCCGTAGTTATATATAGAATAAATAAAAAAAGGCTCTAATATGAATATTCCAAGTGAGTACATCTCAAAAAGGGGAGATGTGGCTGATCAGGTAATTGTAATTTCCAATTTTTCGATTTTGGCAGATTCATGTCATCATCTATCTATAGTAAAATCATATTAGTATTTTATAATAGGTTCCAGAGCAAAATAAAAATCTCCTTTCAATTAGTTATGAAAGATTATTAACTATATAGGATTCTGTCACGTGTATCAAGATGATGCGGAAAACTCAGAATTTGGGTTAGTCTAGGACCTGGGTCTTTTCATTAGTAGTACTTTTTAAATTTATTACAAATGCTAAAGTATTGGGACTTATTGAAAGAATTTTGCCGACACATCAATCTTTATATTGCTGTTGTAAAGAAACAACGTTATAATTGCACATATATTGATTTCCGGAACTTAACGGAAAAAGCGTGGTTTTAATAATAATAAGCAGATCAATTTCACTTTTCACTATATCAGAAATGAGTATGGGTAATTGCTATATTCCCCAATATTGCTAATAATTTGAACACCTCACAAAATTTCAGGACGTTAGGAACTAACAAGTGTACAGAAAAGCGGAAAACGCGCTCCAATCTAGTGGACTTTATTTAGTACAACACCAATGATAATTCATTTTATTATCTAGGACAGTTTTCTAACGTCCCTTTTGCTGATCTCAAAACATAAATTGTTTCATTCTAGTCTGTAGGAAGATTTTATTCAATTTCTTTTTGATCTATTTTGTACGGAACTTTCTTGTTCTTTTCTCTACGAAAAACGTACACTTTTTTTTTAAGGTAATTCGAAAAGACGAAAATTTCCTTCGTACCGTAGAGCGTGCGCGTCTATGTCTAATAGCAACTTTCTTCGAAGACTACTTACGAATGTGGTTTCAATGGAACGAACAACGTGTATATATGGACATGAGCTGGCGATGTAGCTGGTCTCTAGCTACACTTTTTGTTCTTATAAATTTCTTTGGACAAATCGGTGGTTGTGTGATGATTATAGATAGATTTAAGATCGGAATTGCCGTTGGTTTATTCTTATTTATTGTGGCACTGCAGGTAAGGCGATAAAATGAATTCATTTCGTTACCAATAATTATCACAATTTCTTTTTTATTTTCTATTCGTGCAGACAATAGCCTACTCAATTTTATGGGACTTACCATTCTTATTGCGCAATTTAGCATTAATTGGTGCATTGGTTTTAGCTGAATCAAGAATAGAAGTACGCAGTTTTTATGCTGGTGTTCCTTCACTAGGCGAAAACAAAGTTATGCAGCTTGCTGGACTAATTCTGCTTGCATTTATGTTTATTACATTTGTAATAATATCTGAATTTAGCAATGTACAGGTATATTATTATTTCTCCATCATTGACCGATTGTAACAAGTGTAGGTTCGATTCCCGTCCGCGGGAAAAATAAATAAAATTGAATTTACAATTTATTTGTGCGCTTTCATCGTTACTGGTTAATGCCAGCTGAAAGCAAAACGTGGCTTAGTAGGCTAGTTACAAATTTGATAAATGCAAGAGGGAAAATCATCTGTCTCGTTAGCTCAGTGGTAAGAGCAGTCGCCCGGCAAGCGGAAGGTCCCGGTTTCAAATCCCGGACGAGGCGGTTGTTTTTTCTTCTTGTATTTATAAATTTGATTTAGAATCATTAAAAATAAAAGTTCTTAAAATTCTTATTTCTCCATCATTGACCGATTCTAACAAGTGTAGGTTCGATTCCCGTCCGCGGGAAAAGTAAATAAAATTGAATTTACAATTTATTTGTGCGCTTTCATCGTTACTGGTTAATGCTAGCTGAAAGCAAAACGTGGCTTAGTAGGCTAGTTACAAATTTGATAAATGCAAGAGGGAAAATCATCTGTCTCGTTAGCTCAGTGGTAAGAGCAGTCGCCCGGCAAGCGGAAGGTCCCGGTTTCAAATCCCGGACGAGGCGGTTGTTTTTTCTTCTTGTATTTATAAATTTGATTTAGAATCATTAAAAATAAAAGTTCTTAAAATTCTTATTTCTCCATCATTGACCGATTCTAACAAGTGTAGGTTCGATTCCCGTCCGCGTGAAAAGTAAATAAAATTGAATTTACAATTTATTTGTGCGCTTTCATCGTTACTGGTTAATGCTAGCTGAAAGCAAAACGTGGCTTAGTAGGCTAGTTACAAATTTGATAAATGCAAGAGGGAAAATCATCTGTCTCGTTAGCTCAGTGGTAAGAGCAGTCGCCCGGCAAGCGGAAGGTCCCGGTTTCAAATCCCGGACGAGGCGGTTGTTTTTTCTTCTTGTATTTATAAATTTGATTTAGAATCATTAAAAATAAAAGTTCTTAAAATTCTTATTTCTCCATCATTGACCGATTCTAACAAGTGTAGGTTCGATTCCCGTCCGCGGGAAAAGTAAATAAAATTGAATTTACAATTTATTTGTGCGCTTTCATCGTTACTGGTTAATGCTAGCTGAAAGCAAAACGTGGCTTAGTAGGCTAGTTACAAATTTGATAAATGCAAGAGGGAAAATCATCTGTCTCGTTAGCTCAGTGGTAAGAGCAGTCGCCCGGCAAGCGGAAGGTCCCGGTTTCAAATCCCGGACGAGGCGGTTGTTTTTTCTTCTTGTATTTATAAATTTGATTTAGAATCATTAAAAATAAAAGTTCTTAAAATTCTTATTTCTCCATCATTGACCGATTCTAACAAGTGTAGGTTCGATTCCCGTCCGCGGGAAAAATAAAAAAAAAATCATTTTTTACTGTTAAAAGCTGAGAAAAATCATTTACTCTGCTGTCTGTTTGCTGTAAGAAGTTGCT